>JADGKA010000005.1:0-82113 GCA_027604605.1 Borealophlyctis nickersoniae | reverse complement strand
GGGGGGGGGGGGGGGGGGGCGTGGGTCGGTTGGGGTTGGGCGGAGAAAGGGCGTTGTTGGTGGTGGTGAAAGGGTCCTTGCACTCGTGAGCAGCAAGAGACTGCCTTCCGCCACGGCTTTGACATTGTTTGGTAAAAGAAGGATGTCAATATGTAGCTGGGTATTGTAGTAGTCTACCTACTCGAATGCAAAAGACTGAGCAGACCCCGTTTGCAAAGGGTCGGACTTCGAAACCAAAAACAATTCAAACATTCACAATTTGACGCGAACGCTGATTGGCTGGTTGGCTGGGGCTTCGTTGGGCTTGGATCTTAAAGCAGCTGGTATCCGATTGCTGCTTTGCAGCTGGAGCTGTTGCTTGGATACGGTACGAAGGAAAAGTCCAACCAGACCAAAGAACCCCTTTTCTTTCAACAGTTTGTCTGCAGTCCTTTTCTTCCGCGTTCTTCCTTATCGTCCTCACCGTCCTGTTGACCCACCTTACCTCCATTGCCCATCGTTCGCGTCACTTTCCTCGTTCATCCGAACCCAACTCGTCGCGATTCCGCCTTGCACTCCACCGCGTCACACCTTCCAGCCTTTTGCTCCTTCCTTGAACTATCAATTCTATCCACCCTCAACTCTACCTCGAACCAACTACAAAACTTTTTCCCCATCAAAGATGTCTTCCGTCGTCCTGCCTTGGGAAATTTTTCGTATCATCGTCACATTCTGCCATCCCCTCGACGGTCGCAAGATTCGCCAGTCGAACAAGAAACTTTCGCGCGTCGTCACCCTTCAGGACCTTGTGTGGGGCGAAGCGAACTGGAGATTCCGTCAAAGTGAGGCAAACTGCTGGAAGTGGGCGGCTCAGAATGGTCATGTGGAGGTGGTGCGGTGGTGTGTGGAAGTGCGAGGCGTGGATGTGCATCTCGAAAATAATCATGCTCTGCGTATATCAGCGGTAAACGGTCACCTAAATGTGGTCAAACTGTTGTTGGAGAAAGGGTCGACCGATAAGGAGGTTTTGCAACTGGCGGCCACAAAGGGACGCCTACAGGTGGTGAGACTGTTGTTGGACGAAGGAGCGGATGTGAATGCGCTTGGGGGAAAAGCCTTGCGTCACGCGGCGTCAAGCGGACATGTGGACGTGGTGAAACTGTTGTTGGAGAGAGGGGCAAACCATCAGGGCGGAACAATCTTGTATGTGGCGGCATCCGAGGGACGCGTGGATATGGTCCGTTATTTGTTGGAAAACATGGTCGGGAAGGACGTCGACGAGTTCGAGTGGCCCATAAGCCATTCTTTGCATCGGGCAGCACAAAACGGACACGTGGACGTCGTGAGACTGTTGTTGAATTTTGTGGCGGATATGCATTACGACCCTGACGAGATCGTGCGTGCTCGTGACGGCGTCATGCGAGTGGCAAGATCTTGTGGACAGGCGTCGGTAATCCGTATGCTGTTATGGAAAGATGCGAAGGCTGACGCCGATGGGGACCGCGGCTTGGCTGCCGCCGCAGCGAGACGCCTGGCTGTAATCTCGTGGCTGTTGGAGAACGGATTGGCTAATGCAAACGATTTGGCCAATGTAGCAGCGGAGGGACACTTGGAAGCGCTGCGGTTGTTTTTGGAGAAAGGGGTGGCACCTGATGATCTTACGGAAGCCTTGTGCAGCGCGGCATCCTATGGTCTCTTGGAAGTGGTTGATCTGTTGTTGGACTATGGGGCGGATGTGCATGCTCGTGATGAGCAGGCGTTGCGTTACGCCGCATCCGAGGGACATCTGGACGTGGTCCGTCTCTTGTTGGAAGAAGGGGCCGACGTGCATGCCTGTGCCGATGCAGCCTTGCAACTCGCAAAATCAAAACGTCACGGTGAAGTGGTTCGTCTATTGAGGGAGCACGGGGCGCGTATGCCGAAGGCGAGTGAGGATGAGAAATGTTGGGAGTCGTGTGATTGGGAGGACGATGAGTCACCTTCGGATTACGAGGAGGAGTCAACGGACGAAGTCGAATGCAGGGAGTCGTGTGATTGGGAGGACGAGGAGTCACCTTGGGAGGACGAGGAGTCAACGGACGAGGAGTCAACGGACGAGGAGTCAACGGACGAAGTCGAATGAGGAGTCGGCGGTTGATTCGGGGCGGGTGTTGGTGAATGGGGTTGACTCTGGAGGATTGGCAGAGATTGTAAATAATAATCGTGTCGTATCCTGCTAAAAGGCAATCTCGATGCGTCGTTCTCGTGCTTGAACTCCCAGCGCCCCAAAAAAGCTTGTATGAAGAAGCGCAATCTCGGATCGCATCCGGCCACGCGGGAACCGCAAGTATCCAGCGTGTGGGTAGATACTCTAACAAGAAGGGAAAAGTACCAAATGGCCCTCGAACTTCACGTATTGACCGCAATGGCCCGTGCTTATGAAAAAGACTGAAATGGCCCTGTAAAGGATGAAAATGGCCCTCTTAACATTTACCACACATATAAAATGTGCGGGATACGGGTTTATATGTATCGGCAAGACTTTGGATGAGGCTGTGGATGATAAAACCTATAGACGGAGCATCGGCCGCACTTCTTTGTCCATTGGTACCACAACACGTATGCCGCTGTACCCAGTGAAGAGCATTTAGGACGGATACCGCCGATGGAAGCGATGATTCAGTTGACGCCGTTTTTTCGGGTCACACTAAAAAGGAACACATCAGAAGAAAGGATGCGGGGAGGGAAAAGAAGCAGTATAAATGCGGTGGAGGTGATGGTCATTCCCGTTGAACTAGCCTGGCAGACGAGAGCTACCATTTTGGTCGTTTAATATGTTGCTTCACGGTGACGGGCTATGTTCTAGTGCGCACCTCATATTTCAAAAAAAAGTTGTGTAGTCGATTGGTCAAGGCGGGCGCCTCGTGGTCCTCTCCAGCTAGATCCTGCGACAAACCCCAGACCCCTACAGGTTCTGGGTTGTAAATCTCCTCAACGGGCATCTGAAAAAGCCGTAAATCCACTACAGGAGGGCTACCGGTATTTATCCATCTAAAAGATGGATGCGCGCGCGTGGCCAAGCAGCTCAAGCCCGCCCACCTAAAACGTCTTTTCCCTTCCCATCCCACCACGACAGGCGGGCAATGCAAATTTCCCTTCGTTCGGCCAAAAGGTGACCATCCATTTCTAAGTACCAGGAACAGCGTGGTTGCAACCCTTGTTGACGTGACAGCTTCACTTCCTTACAGCATCGGAGGGAGCAGACAGAGCAATACAACTTTCGGGCACCATACCCCCTCTCACCTCATAGCTCCAGGTCTCCCGACATAATACCAATGGACCTGCGTTCCGGACGAGATTCAGAACCGCAAACCTCCACAACACAACCGTCGTCGCAACCTCGAATACGCGATTCACCAGAAGAGCCAACCCCGTCACCGGCCGACCGCGGTCAACTCTTCTCGCGACGCTTCGCACAAGCTGTTTTCTATATCCATTTCCTATGGTATATTCCCAACCTCTTATTAACCCCGACAATCCTGATAGCCTGGTCCGGCAATGCTTGTGAGCCTCCGAAAGACCGAGCTCAGGCCGGCTCGTTAAGAGTCTTCCTGATCATTAGCTGCGTATGTGCCCTGCTTGACCTGCCTCGAATCCCCGTTCGCACGTTATGCGACCATAGCGAGCGATGGAGAGAAAACATCTTTGTTCGCATGGCTATGCCTAGTTGGACGCTCTTGTGGGTTTTTATGCCCATCTGGTTGTTGACGGGAACGAACTGGGTGGCGGAGGCGGCAAAGGGGGATGCCACACAATGTCAAACTACGAACCCGCAGATGTTTTGGGGAGCTGTGGCAGTCATTGCTGCCGAATGGACGTGTGTGGCAATGTGGCTCGCTGCCCTGATAACTTACATGATGCTTGCGCCGCGGGAAACGTGGCAGGATGAAACGGAGGGTGGGACAGTGATGACACCCGATGGGCAGTTTTGGGAATCTGTGGATCTGGAAGAGGTGTATCGGAGAAGGAGGGGAATTGATGGGTTGAGTAGGGAGGAGATTGAGGAATTGCGGACGTACGTATTTTTGGGTAAGGGAGAGGCACCGCGGAAATTAGAGAAAGCGACAGTGAAGCGTGGCGGCGAGAAGGTTGACGGAGCCAGTCGGAAGCACGAAGGGGATGACGTCGAGGACGAGATAATTCAAGTAGTAGTGGAAGATGTGGCAATGGAAGATGTAGCAGTGGAAGATGTGGCAGCGGTGTCGCCTTCACCTTCACATCCGCTGTCTTTGCAGACACTGGATAAACCTCGACGCTCGTCTTCACCGTGCGATCCTTTACCAGCATCACCATCCAGCGTCACCCTCGCCAGTTCGCATAGCCTGCCGACGGAAACCGCCGATACCACAACCAACGCCCCCACACACACGTCCACCGACGCGCACTTCTGCGCAATTTGCCTCAGCGAGTACAAACGCGGCGAAACCCTCATTGAACTTCCCTGCTCGCATCGTTTCCATGCCAAGTGCGGGCGACGGTGGCTTAAGCCTTATGAATACGGTGGGGAAGGGCGGAGGACGTGTCCGTTGTGCAACCGCGTTGTTGCAGGGAAGGATCGGTGCCAGGTTGAAGAGTGAGGGGTTTCCAACCTTTTTTTGGTGTAGATTGTAGATAGGGATGGGAGGTGGAATTCGTGAGGATGTTGGGAGGGTTCGGGGGTTCCTATTATTTTATTATTTTGTCTTTCAGGTGTACTATAGCAACGTGCAAAAAGTGGAAATAAAAAAAGTCAAATGTGAATTCCAAGAGTCGTGCTCAAGGTGGTTTACTTTTTTGCCCGCTCAAATTGTCCATGGTGCGAAACCAAACAGGCGGTCACGACCAACGCAGTACCAAACACGCCTTTTTGATAAAAGTGCTTCATATTACAAGTATACGTAGTCCTCTGGTTAAAACGCTTCGTGGCGCGGTGGCCGCTCAACAATCTATAGGGAAAAGTTCACCCATTTTCCGAAAAAGAAAGGGAGCAACGAGATATGAACAACGAATAAACATAGGGGTCATCGACTATCCCTCGCCCTCAATTCATCCCTCCTCATAATGTACTCCCTCCCTGAAATCCTTCCAGCAACTAATAGGGCTTCCAGATCCGCTTCCGTGGTAGCGGCATTACTGTCCTCGGGTGGGGTTTCTTCTGGTGACGTTTCCGTTATGCGAGATTTCGTCAAGGGCTGTGACGATGCGGGGTTTGGCGAGGAGGAGCGAGGGAGATGGACGGAGGGATCGGGGTGGGAGGTGGGTTGAAATACAGCGTCGGAGTAGGGTGGAGGGGCAACGTCGTCGTCGTTGACATGGTCGAGAATAGAACCGGGACGGGAAATTCGTGTGGTGTCGGAAAACGGAGGTGCTGGTGCTGAAACCAATAGTCCGAGTGAAATGTCGTCTCCCATTAATATTCCGACTGGGACATCGTCTCCGAACAATACGCCGACTGGAACGTTGTCTTCATTATCATGTTGTTCTAATAACGTAGACGGGTCCTGTCGACGTGTTTCAGCTCCCGCAGCATCACGCACATTCAATCCCTCCACGCCCTGCGCCAGCTCCTCCACTGGCACATCCGTCCCCGGATTTGTTCGAGGTCCCACCACTACCTCCTCACCCAATCCTCTCTCGGCTTCCCTCCCTACTCCGCCACCCACCCCTCCTCCAACCTCTTCCATACTCGCCAAAATCGCCCTTTTTAACATTTCATCCTCTTCGTCGTCTGCCACTTGCGCCGGCGCAGTAGGCACAACGTTTCGGTCCACAATTCCAGCCATGCTAGCAGCGATTGCTTGCCGTAGAGCTTCATCTTCATCGATGGGCGCGTTAGTGCCGGCGTCGGAGGGAGCCGTTTTCGAAGAGGGTCCATCACCGCCCGCTGCAGAAGCCATCGCTTCGACGACTAAGTGCGCATGCTCGCCAGTCAAATGTGCGATCATTTCGGGAGTCGCGGGTACGACGGTGATGGGTGAAGAGACCCGTACGTCGGGATGTTTGAGGATTTTGAGAGTTATTATGAAGCTATGGGTGATACTTACGAATAGCGAGGAAGCGGTTGGGGAAACGGTTTTGGTGTTGCTGTTGTGGGATGGCGGAGGAGATGGCAGTTCGGAGTTTGCGTCATACTGTAACGGTGCGGGCCAGACAGGTGCTTGGACGTTTTCCTTTGAATTCAAAGTGCGTCAGTTGGCCGCATTTTGAATGCCCAACTGAACAGAAGGCAAATTCACCTGGCGTTCGAAAACTGGGCCATATTCCCCATCAGACCAAGGCGTTTTGTCCTTCTTATCCTTCTTACTCCCGCAATTCAACGGGGAAACGACAAACTCCCAACAGCCGACGATATTACTGAACTGCCTTACATTTCCATCAATGGGGCTCTGAATAGAAACGCTCTCCACCATCTCAACCTTGTATCTTAAAAATCTCTTCGCAAATTTGGCGCCGTCCTTTCCAGCGAATACCGTTCTCACTCTGAGTGGAATTACCCCCCCAGGAATGATGGATGCGGGATGAACGATTTTGTATGTGATTCCTGCATCCGTCAGGTTTTCATGATGTACGCGCTCCTGGCGGAGGTATGGAAGGATGATGTGCTTGTCGAATCGAGGAAATCTGAGACGAAATTTCCGCTCGTGTTTTCGGATGCTAATGGATGAATGAACCTCGGCTTCCACCTGGATTTCGTAATGCACAGCAGCTTCGATCGGGTACCCGTTGGTGGACGATTTGACTTCCAGCGAGGGAGGTAGAATGAAATGACTGTCACTGACGTTGAATCTGAAAGGTATATCGTGGACGGAATTTGGAAGTAGAACAACGTTGCTATCGGCGGACGTTGTCACGGGATTTTGTACGAGTTCGAGAAATGTGGATGCCTTTGGTTGCGTGTACGATTGACGGACGCTAGTCTGACCAATGAGCGTCAGCTTGACGGTAGCAACAGATCTGATATCCCGATAGCACGGGTTGTGAAGCCGCAGCAACCCTGCCAAAGAGGATGTCGGTAAACACAAGGAACTTCCCTTGCCAGCTAATACATCAAACATTGCAGTTTATCTCATGGTCCATACCCTCCACATATGGGTCGCCTGACAACCCGACGAAACCGCAGAAAGCGAGTCCGTCGAAGGAATTCGCACCACCGGTAACCAGGAGTTGCATTGTCAGAGGAGCCTCCTCTGAGCCCATAAATGACGACATGGCTGGCTGTGCGCTTCGAGCAGGCGTACGTAGCAAAGTGTAGCAAAAGGTCAAATGGACAGTTAGATGCTCTTTATGCTGTTAAAGGAAAAGACACGACTTGGCGGGGGAGGTGTTCAGTTTTCGCGAAATGGCGAGACGAACAACGGGCGGCCAAGGGACCGCCGCTTGGGCTCCGAAGGCTTGACAGATGAGCCTCTCACGTGATTAGACAAGCCATGACAAGCCATGGAGGTTCTGATCTCATCTCTGAAACTCTCAACTGCGTGACGCGGTCGCGAGAAAACGAGAGAGATCATATCATCATCAATACCCAACCCCACTTGGCTCTCTGTGGGGGCCTTCCTCATCCTATCGAAAGGTCTTCAAGTTACTAGTCGCCTCGTGCCCCCCTTGCGTTCCTGTGGTTCCCCTGTTACTGCTCAAGCATGTCAACAGCAACAACGGAATCGGCGCCCGAAGCGCAAGACTCGGGGAAACTACGTCCTCGACCACTCCCTCATCCGCGCTGGCCTTTCATTATGTGAGTCTCCGTACCGGCTTGTCATTTTCTTGGGTTGTGGAGCAAGAAGGACTGCATGCCCACACACCTTCACAGCAAATAATGACGTGGTTGATGCATGTATGGAGAGCGGGCTTATGGAACAATCACTTTTCAATAACACCAATTGTTGAAAGCAAAGAGAGATCATACCTCTCGCTATCCTTTCCCGCAAAGCTTCTTACGATCTCGCCTGTTTTTATATTCCTTTAAAAGACATGATACGAACATTCAACACGCGATTGCCGGCGCGGGCGCCGGTCTAGCTTCCTCCGTTCTTGTCTGTAGGTTTCATTGCTCTAGTCCCTTCTATTCAAATGGCAATTTGGGAATGGCTGTGTGGGTGTGGCACTTATGATTTGGCCAGTCATCGTACTCAGCAGTCGTCAAAGGAGAAGGAGCCATTAGATTGAAGGCTTTTGAACCAACCCAATTTCCCTTGTACTTCATTCGGTAAAACCCAATAGGTCCTTTAGACGTCGTCAAAGTCCGCCTTCAAAATCAGGGTCCCGTTCGCCCAGGAGAAATCCCGAAATATCGAGGGACAGTGGACGCTCTTCGCACCATCTCCGGCGAAGAAGGCGTTCGGGGACTATTTCGCGGCTTAGGTGTAACTACGTTGGCGTACATTATGGACAGGGCGATATGGTTTGCAGCTTACAACTATTGCAAGACCGTAATGGCAAAAGCGGCGGGTGCGATTCTGCGTTGGTTTTAGATACTAGTGTTGACGGACGTTGCTTGATGTACTGACTGGACTGGAAATGTGTGGTAATTTTAGGGGTAAATCCGGAAGACGCAACATCCCTCATCCATTTAAACGCATCAGTGGCATCCTCAATGGTTTGCATGACTATTGTAAATCCGCTGTGGGTGATTCGAACACGAATTATGGTAACTTCTCCAATATTGCTTGGCTTTCAGTTATCCAATGTTTCAACTTCTCTTTCCGTTGTTCCCAAAGACCCAAAGCACTTTACCCTCCCACAAAACGCCCTACAACTACAAATCCACCTACGATGCATTCCGAAGCATCGTACGCGACGAAGGATGGACGGCGCTGTATAAAGGGTTTGGACCTTCCTTATTGGGAATCAGTCACGTAGCAGTCCAGTTTCCCTTGTATGAAAAAATGAAAACATGGTTGAAAGGTATGCCTTGTCTGCTGATTGACACTTCAATGTGCCTTTCCGGCAAGGTTGTCGGTGCTGACATGCTCTTTCATCAGCCTATGAACGCAAGAAGAACCCAAATGCACAGGATCTCAGCGCAAGTGACATTTTCGTCGCGAGCTCCGTCTCCAAAATTATGGCCAGTACCATCACATACCCACACGAAGTAAGGCGCTCTTCGCGATCTCATTTGGTGATCCCGTTACGGCAGCTGACCATGTCCGAAATGAACCCTATAGGTCCTCCGCACTCGTCTCCAAACTCAACCCAACATTACCCACATCCCACACAACTTCCCTCCCGATTCCCCCGAAGCCCTCGCCCACGAGGCAGCCATACCCCGGCCCAAATACCGTGGCATAGTCCATGCCGTCAAAGTGATTGTGAAAGAAGAAGGATGGCGCGCGTTTTACAAGGGGTTGTCAACGAATTTGATCCGGACTGTGCCGGCTTCAGCAATTTCCTTGTGGACTTATGAGGTGCTTGTACAGGAGTTGGCGAGAAGTGCTGGGCAGGATGGGAAGGGGTGAGACCTTGAGGCGGGTGGCGTATGCTGGGATTTTGGCATGCGGTGATGCGAGGACTTTGAATCGGCCAGAAATTGGCGATTTAAGGAAATGTGCCTAGAAATCTGTATATAGTACACAGGCTTAGTTTTCTTCAATCCTTTTGAATACATTGTCCGGGTTTACTTTGGGGACACCTCGCCTACACGTAGATACAGACTCCCCGATGTGTCAAGGTGGTTTTTGCGTAACAAAAGTAAATTCTCACTTATTCGAAACTCAACAGTTGCTTGCCCTGCCCTACCAAATCCCCAACCTTGTAGTGAACCTTTTTGACCACGCCTGCGTGGGGGGATTTGATCACATGCTGCAAGGAAGTCAGTTTCTTTCGTAACTGACAGAGAATAATGCGCAAATATGGGAAACGTTACCTCCATCTTCATCGCTTCGAGAATAATCAAAGCGACACCCTTTTCGACTTTTTGGCCCGGTTTGACATTGACCTGGTGGAGCGGGCACATTAAAGGGGGTATTTCACTCAAGGCTTTTTGAGGTACACAGACGTCCGAACTCCGTACCTGAGAAATTTTACACGGCATCGGGGTAACCACCGCCCCGGACCCCGCGGCAGCCGTCTGGCTTGACGCAAGGTACGCGGGCGGCGGAATCGTCACCATGTACTTTGAGCCCTTCACAAACACAAACGTTTTCTCGTCAATTACGCCGAAGTTACAGGGGGTATCCAAACCAGGGACTTGTTCTTGTTCTCACCTCGAAAAATACGTGAACCTCCGATCCATCCCTCACCACCGTGCTGCGCGCGCGGCGATCGGCGATATCCGCTACCACTTTCTCGACATTGGCGGTTCTTGGGTCTTGTGGCGACGGAGGGCACAGCTTGACGTTGTCGAATGCGGTTGTGGTGGATGTGGTGGTGTCCGTGACCTAAGGGAAAAGCGAGGAACGTTCGGTTACTACTTTAAGGTGCCACGTGTACAGTGAGGGCGGCGGGTGCTAACGCTTACCCGGATGCTGAATAGATCACCAGGCCGCGCCTCGACGGCAACGGATACGTCGCGTCCTTCGTCTTTGAATTTCAGCGTGCGGATAGCCGGATGGTTCAACCGGACGTTTTGAAGGAAGGTCCATGGGGAATAAGGATCTGAATGGCACAGCAGTTGTCGATATTAGCGTGAATTATGTTGAGGGAACAAAAGTGCATGCCGCATGTACGTAAATCCAACCTTGAGACAACGCGGTTCTTGCGCGGGCATCGTTCGTCTCTTTTCCGATGATCGAGAGGGCGATTTGGGCTAGGACAATGGGCGGGACAGGTTGACGGGGTTTGAAAAGGTCCGTCTCGTGTTTCTGTAGTGCAGCTTGTATTAAATAGGTGCGCTTCGTCACTGTTCATGCATTGAGAGTGAACATTACCTTGATGAATCCGGTCTCCACATCTCCCTCAATAAAAGACGGATGGGATGCGAGGGATTTGAGGAAATCAATGTTAGTGTTTGGACCAACCACCTGCAGAATACCCTGCGTTAACCAAACTTAAACGGACACAAGAAGTCACCCGTCCCGCGCGACGAACCTCGAATTCATCCAATGCCTTCCTCAACACCCTCAAAGCTTCTACACGGTCCTCAGCCTTCACCACTAGCTTAGATATCATCGGATCATAGTGCACGCTGACTTCGTCGCCGGGCCGGACGCCGGTTTCGATGCGGACCGCCGGGGAGGGCGCTGGTGTGGATAGGTGCAGGAGGGGACCAGTGTCTGGGAGGAAGCCTCTGTCATGAAGGGAAGGCTGGTTTGTATATGTGGGTTACGGAATGAAAGTCGAGATGGGTGTTACTTTGCTGGGTTCTCGGCATATATACGAGCTTCGAATGCGTGACCGTCGAGGCGGAGGTCTTGTTGAGTTTTGGGAAGCGGGTTGCCGGCAGCGACCTGAAACACTTATGCTGAGTATTACCAAGCAAAAAGGTTCCGCTGCGAGTCTTCATACCTCCAGTTGCCACTCCACTAGGTCTGTTCCTGTCACCATTTCTGTAATGGGATGCTCAACCTAGACATGAATGGGTAATTGTGTTAGCTGCATCGATCGCGGGTATGGCTATCAGCTCGCTCACCTGCAGCCGGGTATTCATCTCCATGAAATAAAACTTTCCGTCGTTCGTGTCCAGTATAAATTCCACGGTTCCGGCACCAACGTACCCGACAGCTTTGGCTGCGGCTACCGCCTTTTCTCCCAACGAGGCACGTAACTCTGGGGTTAACCCCGGCTGTGAACTTGGTTTAGCGTATATACTATCAGAGATGAACGGACGTCGGAGAAATCACTTACTGCAGGCGCCTCCTCCAACACTTTCTGATAACGCCTCTGAACGCTACAGTCGCGCTCAAACAAGTACACTGCGTCTCCGTGGGTGTCGGCAAATACCTGTACTTCTACGTGTCTATGGAAGGGTCGGTGAGCCACTGCAAGATACTATCCACATCCACGCTGTCACTGCAAAGTCGGAAATCACGCCTACCTGGGACGCACAAGATACTTTTCAACCAGCACATTGTCGTCTCCAAATGACTTTATTGCCTCCCGTCTTGATGATTCCAGCATCAATTCGAAGTCCTGCGGGAGTCATGTGAGACGCGTTCAATACTAACAGTCCAATGTGCAGCTCATGTCTTCAAACCTCTGGTTGTTCCACAATCCGCATTCCCTACACCATGAATCATCGTATGAGTCCCCACTCGGTAGAAAAGACAAGCAACCCTCTTTTATTTTACGTCACCCTCTTACCTTACCACCTCCGCCCTTAATGGCTTTGATCAGTACAGGGTATCCCATTTTGTCGGCTTCACTTTTCAGATGCTCAACCGATTGGTTGGTGCCATGATAGCCAGGAACAACTGGCACATTAGCAGCTTCCATGATGTGCTTTGAAGCGCTGGAGCGAGATTGCAGAGAATGTAAAAGGTCAGCCTTGATGCGTCATCGGGAAGGTTTGCATTTCATGCACTCGCACCTTTTGGAGCCCATATCAACGATGGCTTTCACTGGAGGTCCTATGAATACAAGGCCAGCCTTTCCCACTGCTTCGGCAAAGTCCGCGTTTTCGGACAGAAACCCGTAACCCGGGTGTATTGCCTGCGCTTTGCTGCTTTGTGCGATAGAAATAATTTTGTCCATTCGGAGGTAACTCATTGATGATGCAGCTGGGCCAAGTAGGTAGGCTTCGTCCGCCTATTTGACAAGGGTTGAACGCCTCATGGCAAACGCAATGTGGGAGCATGTAATCCAAACGAGTCATTACCATTTCCACATGTAAAGCATTCTTATCCGCCTCGCTGTAGACAGCCACGGTCTTGATTCCCAATTTTTTTGCGGTGCGCATAATGCGGCACGCAATCTCCCCCCGATTTGCGATCAAGATTTTGTCAAACAGGGGCGAGTGTCGGCGTGACGAGAGAGCTATTGAAAGCAAAGGAAAATATCGTGGAACATGAAAATGAAGGTATTCCAGTTATATTCCCACGCGGTCTGGTCTGCCCCCTTTGACACGTTGCCCTCTTCATCTTGAGCAAATTGGTACCTGCGGTGGCAAACCTCCTCGTAGCCGGCAAGTGAGGGAGCATACCCATGCTTGAACGAGACCAGCGCGCTACGATAAGTTGCATTTTGTGAAGATTGTGATTGAATTAGCATGCAACTGGACAAGATGGCATGCGCATCGCCCAAAAGACCACACGCACGGCGCGTCACGCGTCTGCCTGATTTATCCCGAAAAGGTTAGATTGGCAACGCGAGTATAAAAGCCGCTGGTCAGTTCATGTTTTTCGAGATCTGAATTTCATCTCGAGCCAGATGCCCGCAGGACGAATCAACGGGGAGCCCGCCTTCATAGTAAGAATGAGCGTGTGTGCCCGAATGTTTCAAACATCTCATCTGAAGCTTTATGAGGTGCGTTTGTGGTTGCAGCATTGTGTCATTCATTCGGACACAGAGACGCTGATGATGAAATGCACTCGAACAGAACTATTTTATTGTTACAAAAAGGTGCGTTTGTGTTTGCAGCATTGTTTCATTCGTTGGCAGCGCGAGACTCATGACTTTCATTCACTCAAACAGAAACATAAGTCATTATTTCAAGACCTCTTTCTACATCAAGGTTACATTGATTATTCGTATTCGCACCGTCATTATCTGCATCAAAAACATTCGCTGATTAGATCTGAAACAACACGGTGTGGGACGCGGGATCGCTTGGACAATCGTTGTGTGTGTGTGGAGAGAGAGTGGGAGTTGGCTGCTAGAATGTTGTCAGTGATCATGAAATAGATTCAGATTGGTGTTTCATTTGTTTGTTTGTCCTGCAAGCGGCGAGAAGGTGGAGGATGGGGAAAGGAGGACGAGAAAAGAGGACGGGAAAGGAGGCTCGGACGTTCATTGTCCGGAGGGTTCGGACGTTCAAGCATTGCATTGGGTAAGATCCGTCAACCGAGTTCCTGTGCCTACCCAAAATCGCTTTTCCATCTCCTCCCAACTATCTCCGCAGCCCTCCTCCTCATTTTCGTCTCATGGTCCACCAGTCGTTGCAGAATCTCGCCTATCTCCTCCCGCTCTTCACTTGCAAGCCAACCTAGCACACCTGGAATACCCAAATACTCCTGCTTCCAAGGCAATCCCTCCCTGCGTAAACCCCTCTCTAAGAGCGCCAAGCGGCCATTCCCACCAAACACGGGAATAGGAAACTGCTCGTTGCAGGTGGGATACAAGCGGGAGAACAGGTAAGAGTAGGACGCGCGGAGCGATTTTATTGTCACCGTGAGAGGAGGTGGAATGGGTGTCGTCGAGTAGGTAAGATGAGAAGTCAAAGTTGTGACAGAAAGCGCAATTGTATCTGGGGACAGCACTGTGGTAATGTCTGGGGACACCAACGTGAATCGTTTTGAGTAGCTTCCATCACCCGAAGCTTGGATTCTCTCGTGTCCGACCCATTGCGTGTACCCCACGACGCTCCACAGCAGATGATCATGCCATGGATTGGCCCCTTCTTCCTGAAGGGACAAATACACTCCTGCTGCGCTAGATAATGGGCGAAGGTCGACGATTTTGGCATTCGCATCGACAGAATGAACGTAGAGAGGTACAATGTGGCCCTGACATTCATGGAGGATGCGGGTTGAGTGCATGGAATGGCCCAGCCGAAGGTGAAGGAGCAGCAGCGGATGGTCGGGGCAAGTATGAGTGCGGAATTTCTGGGCCAATGTTGCTTCCGATAGGATCTGAGAATTGGACCTAAGAGGTCATCATTTTCGACGGCACGAGTCGACCGCGAAAGAGCCGTAGGGCATTTGAGCCTCTACCAAGGATGTTCACTGCGAACGGCTCACCTTCCACTTGCTCGACACCCTCCTTACTCTCCATACGTCGCGGACTCGGAGCCATGCCATCGCTTCTTCCCAAATCTCATTAGGAAGGTCCTTCATCGAACACGTACAGTACGTGGTAAAAAGAGGTCGAATCCACTTCCCATCAGTCCACGCGATTGGTCAAAAAATCATGATGAAATCCAATATTTGTTTTCGATCGAGATGCTCACGCTGGACTATTTACCTCTTCGGTCAAGAGGCCAGTGATGATTGTGATGGCCATGTCCCAAATTTGACCTACCATGGCGCTGAAAGTTCGGGAAGTGGATGGCGAAAGTTCGGGCGATGGAGGGCATGGGATTGATGTTGATGGTCGTGCCGATCAAAAATGTGGAACTGCTGTTCTCGTAAAACCGCTTGAACAGAGACGATACAGTGAAGTAACGAAAAATACAGCAAAGTAACGGATATACCAAGGGTGAGCGGATGTCGGTTTGCAGTGCCACGGTATCCAAATTCCTAGGCCCGTTTCTTCACCCCAGCTTCGTTCAGTTCAAATGAGCGCATCCAGCTCACCCTCCTCATGTTCTTGCTCCAATGCAATCTCTCGTTCCGCTATCAAGGGATCTACAGGATCACACTTGAAGCGTCACGTATCCTTTTCAGATCAACCAGACATCATTCACTCATTTGATGCAAGGCATCCACCCTCCCTGGCGCGGAAGGCTTCCAAGGAAGATTCAGTCATTGCACCCGCTGCCGACGGGAATGTTAATGGAGAAATTAGGGGAAGGAAATTGAATTTTCTTTAGGTCAGTGATGTGCGATTCTCGGCAATGAGAGAGCTCAACAACTAAGAATATGGGACCCCGAAAGCATATCCATATCACCCCATTCACAGCATGTTGGGACCTGCAGAGAGTTGACCTCCGTTCCCAAGTGCCTAAGATTGATCTCGTTGCTGGTGTATGAATGTCCATGTTGAAAAAGTAAAACCTCCAAAACTCTTGTCGTTGATGTGGTTGCTGCATCTTGGCTTCGTTTTCAAGAAGCGATTCAGCATAAAATCAATTTGAGTCCAGACTTCTCCTCCCCCTCCCTGCTTCTCTTATCTACGGTAATAATAGCATCAACCAGGTCTTGTAATAAGGATACCGCCATCGATTTCATTTTCATTTCATTCAAATTCGGGCATTGTGAGGAGCCACGTTTCGCGACGCGTTGAAGCCACGCGCCTCCACCATTGCCTCAGAGCTTCTTGAGTTCTCCACTTCAAATCCGTCCTGCACCCATCCGAATTTGCAAAGGCACCAACGAAGATCAAAGAACAAAATATTGGGATTGGTACAACTTGGCGTCTCTACAGTGTGCACTAGCGCGGTATGTGTTTGCACATTCTGGAAGGGATCGTTTTCCGTCTTGGCAACTGGGTTCGTGTGGAGGAAGGGGGGCAGTGGAACTCGCAATGGTTTGTTTCCGGTGTTTGCTTATTCTTCGTTGCTCATATGCAACAGACAGTCTCGTCACGAGTTTTGAACGGAAACGTTTTGCTGGCTGCTTTCTGCTCGTCAGCCGACGTAAGGACGTAGAAGACGCTATACCTAGGTGATTATTGATTTTGGTTGTGGAAAAATGTGTCGGGGGAGATGGATTCTGCCCATCAAGAGAACAATTATGTTGTGATCCGGTACATGATGACTCTTTCTTCTCACTCGTTCGTTGAAATTATCCCAGATTGATCACGCGCTTGCAATCTCCCGTGTACATCTCCATCAGTCTCCATCGTTATGAAAAAATCGGCGGCGGATTACATTCTACGAGTCCGCGCTGGGACGGGCTATGAACCAGAGAACCTGAAAATAGTCAATGTTAACGATGAGCACAACCCCATACTTATCGATTCTGAACATTTCACGGGCTACCTTGTCGTTCGGGTACTCAATTTCTCGGGCATCACACCCAACGGCGAGCAACCTATCCCCAACCCCGCATCAAATTACTTTCATGGACGCAATAGGCGGTATTCAGTCATGATACAAGGAAGATTCAAGAAAGCGTGGAATGGGGATGACTTGATCTTTGGGGCAGATTTCGACACTAAGGTTCGCGTACCAACTGGAGTTGGCCTGGCTCTTAAGATTGCCAAATGGCTCGACCCAGCTTTGGATGCGGATTTGTATTGTGAGAAGCCCTGGTTGTACACCCCGCTGGTGTCCGCCATGAATGCTTTAGCGGTTTTTCCACCCGATGCACCGGAGGTGCGCGATGCCCTGAGTACGCACCATCATCACCATGGAGCAGGGTCGCCACAACCTGTCAAGGCGAATCGAGTCTCGCCGGCATCTCCGCGCCCAACATCTGCTAAAACTCTGTCAGAGGATCCCCATTCAACCAACAACTCAGACGCTACCTCCCCCACCATCACTAAACGCCCCGCTGCGGCTACAACACCAGAGATTGGGATTTGGTCCTTCCACTCCCGCCCAGTTCCAGAAAACACCAGTCTCCTCTTCCCATCTCCCGAAACCGCTCCCGCCCTGACCGCCTACGAAAAACGCAAAAAACATTTCGCAGACGCGGCAGTCCGCTCCTCTCTCACTCTCTCGCCTGACCACATTTTTTGCATGGACTTTTACGACGCGTACTTTGATTTCAACAAAGTCGAGCTGAAGCTTCCCGGATTTTCGGTCAATGCTTTCAAGTATTGGGATGGGCAGCCATTACGATTCGTGGGTAGAAGCAGGGACGGGAAGGCTGTCTTCTTTGTGATATCGTTTGAGCTTTTGGAGAGGGGAAGTGTGGAGTGCGGGACGGCGGATGTGCCGGTGAGGAGACGGAGTAGTGCGGCGGCCAAAGAGAAGGGATTTGTGGCGGAGGGACCTACGGAAACCGAGGAGACGGAGACGGAGAGCGAGAGTGAAAGCGAGGAAGAGGAATTTCATGATGGGATAGAGGATGCGCCATAGAGGGAAAATGTTGGGGTGGGTTGGATTGTGCTGGCGATGGGAGGGTGAGATGTTTACCCCGAAAGAACACCGGAGGTTAGGTTTCTTTCTTTTTCGTCGGAATGCACGCCGATGATGCACGCAGAAAACAATGTGATAATGAACATGTAAATGAACCAAATGGAGGCGAGGCTCCGAATTTCACATGGACAGCGAGATGCGAAGCCCAGTATCCCATGTTCATGTCTATTTCACCGCAAATGCTTTGCTCCATTCCGTGTATAAGCTGGGCAAACACACATAAATGGGATGTGCATTAAAGGAATACATTGTGGTGACGATCTGTACGAGCGAGGACCCGCACCAATCACAGACGTCGTCCTGCGCGGTCCAACGACAATGCTAATCGTTATGCAAAGCCATATTATAATGGCTTTTCTATGCACGAAGGAGTTGCATGGGATACGTGGAGCATTTAATAGGTACCTATTGTATTGACGCCCGCCAGCTTTTTCCAACCGCAGATAGCCCATCAACACGAAGGGTTACACACGCAAGTACTGGTACTTGGGAGACGGAGGAAAAAAGAAAGTAATCCCTCGAAAGCCAGCTCACTTTTTTCAGCCTGCTTATAACTGGAGGAGGATGGGCAGGTAGAAATGGGGGGCATGGGTCCAGTGTGCATTCCTTCCTGGGCGGTAACTTCGATTGAACAAGACCGGGTTTCGGCATGCCATGTCCCTTCGCGCACCCTCGAACACCGCAAAGGAACAGAGGAACATCCGGTCCACGGTCGTCACACGGCATCACGAATACGGGGAGCAAACAGCGAGACTACCGAGGAACTACATGTAACCACCCACAAGTACCGAGGAGGGGTGACAATAATAGACGCGGCACGCGTATCGTGGGGGGTCCAAATATTTTGTTCCCTGCGATGATCAAAGGCCTTTTCATGGGCGTCGCACAGCGGGGCATTGGGTTGAAAGAGTGAAAGGATTCGCGCATGCGTTCTGTGCCTGTCAGGATCTGGACAATACGGTGTGGACACTGGACACTTGATTAGTCCAAGTAAACATTTGATGCGGTGGCCGATGAACGGTTCCAGAGACGATCCGATCGTTTGCGCCAGAGGATCTAGTCCTTTCACGAGCCGCACGGCATCAATACCCATCTCGATCACCAACCTTCTTAGGATTCGGTTTACCCACCAGAATAATTTCTGATTGTTTTATTTGCAAACCTTCATCAGCCCCAACGAAAGCCTGGTAGTCTTCTGACTGTAATTTTTCGAGGGGCTCGCATAGCCGCAAATTTTCGAAGGGCCCGCATAGTCGCATAGTCACAACTGCACATCCAACTAGAAAGGCGCCGTGAACGCCAGCGTCTTGACCCCCGCTCAAGCTTGTTGTTCGGACCTCGGCGCCCATGACACGATTTACGGCCCCCCCCCTACCTGGTGGGGGACGAGGGAGCGTGACGTCAAGTATAGGGCAAAAGTCGAACGGTCCGCAACCAGGACAATCCCCGCCCACCCCATTACCTTTCCCCTCCCTGATCCGTCGGTCGTCGTCAATAGATGCTATTCTGCCCGCTAGGAGCAGCGCCAGTTTCAATAAAACAATGCGAGGCGCGGTGAACGGTGTTGTCACGTCTCCTTTGTCTGTATCGACAACACTCGGGGAGGGGTCGCTGGGAACGCCGGCAGCTGCTGCAGGCGAGGAGGACAGGGAGGGCGGAGGTGTGCGGCGAGCGAGCTTTGATGAGACGGTTACGGAGGGTGGGGGGAGAGGTCGAGGTAGACTTGAAATCTATGCGGGGAATGGAGCTTTTGGCCGGTCCATACCCGCCGGGATGCGTGGACAGCCGAACAAATCCCTAGCCCCAATAAAGTCCGCCTTACGACGCCTCTCCAACACCCCCGCATCTGAGGATTCGGGATCCTCTAGTGATTCGAGCGCCGGTGCCGGAAACTCGGGAGGTGGCAATATGAGCGACTCGCGTATATCAAAGAGCGAACCGGCTCTGTCCCAAGCTGTAAACGGGTATAATGAGGAGCGGGTTACGGAGGAGTACAGAGGTCCAAGTGAAAACACATTGGTCTCGTCCTCGCGCGCAGGAAGTGTGGAAGGTCGTGCTCCGTCTGTAGGGATTATAAGCGGCGAAGGCTCCGGCAAGGGGAAAGCCAGGTCGGAAGAGCCACGAAGGCAAAGCGCCGGGTCTGATGTCATCGCAGGGTCTCCGCCAACGCAGAAATCTCAGCGGAAACCGAGCGGTAGTGGGGGACGGGAGGGAGAGGGAAAGGATGGTCGGAGTGGAAGATCCTTCTTTCGCACACGACGAAAGTCTAATGGGCCCAGAAGTCAAAGTCCCGAGCTTGATACCGCCGCTACAACGTATCCCAGTTTACCACGGAAGGGCAGTGGGGGGAAGGATCCGGAAGGGGAAGAAGGCGACCGCAGTCTGACCTTCCCTCGGCGGAATCGTCCAGGATCGGCCGGGAGGGAGCAGGGAGCTACCACCACAACCACCACGTACTTTCACAACAAGGCTATTGTTGGACAGATGTTAACGACGGAAAATGTTGCTATCGTGGTGGAGAATTATGCTCGGCGCCCCAACAGTCACTTTCGCGGGGAATCCGCCCCTCCTTTCGGCTCAAACGGGGAAAGTTGGGAGAGCAGGGGCGGGGATGTCGGAGGGAGTTCCGGGTGGAGCGATAGAGAAGGGGAAGAAAGCGACGATAGCATGACACCGCCAGGTGCCAATCCCCGACGTACTAGCGCGCCTACCCGGGCAGGCAAGAAGACACTTTTGATAACGACAGATACTCTAGATCCCGCAGCTACTGAACCACCTACATGGGGTCCTAATCGTCGCGGAACCGTCTTAACTTCCGCAACTTCCATGACAAGCTCGAACGGACCATGGAGGTCCAACGAAAACGTCGTGGCAAAGAAATCATCATACGCACCGTGGCGATTTCCGCTCACGATACCTTCGCGATGGTTGTCTCTCCGCAATGCAATGGCAGTAACCAATGTCGCCATTATAGCAGTTGCCATAATCATCATTGCTGTGGTTAGTTATCTCGCTGGACAGGACAATGCCAACAATAGTTTGTCCGTTCTTGGACATGTTGCGATTCGTCAGGTGTCCTTGTCAATGGAATCTGCTCTAGGGAGGGCGGAAACCATTTGCGGAGTCATGCCGGCCGCGGTAGCATCGTCTGGGTTGCGTCCGGGGACTGCTGGGTGCGGGGCATATTTTTGGGGACTGGCAAGGGGCCTCAATCGCTGGACTGGGGATCAATTTTACTTGGTGGACGAACAGGGAGCGTTCTGCGGGGTGTCAATACGAAACTTCACGGGTTACCAGAGCAAACCGCTGGAACACTTCAATCTGACGGAAGGAATGGACAACTTTGAATTACGCGTCGCCAATGGAAGTGCCCCGGCGCCGCGCTCGTTCTATAACTTGAAGACAAACGCTGGACGTTGTCCGGATTTTGGAAACCCTGCGTGCGTAGAGGCACTTTTAAATAGCGCTCCTGTGGCTCAAGACTTGTACGATGCGACCCAACTACCATACTATCGGCAAGCAACATCGGGGCAGGAGCGATGGACATTCGCGTACGATCTAGGATCAGGGGATGGATTTGGGATAACAAACTTTTATCCAATTCTTCACCCGTTCAATTCGAGTCTCTTCCTAATTGCCGCAGTAGATATCCGCCTGCAACATCTCTCCCAATTCTTTCGCGACGTTGTTCTAACGTCCATGCGAAGTAGGAGCATGAGCGACCCATCAGGCGTCACTGAAAGTGATGGCCGCGCTTCGTCTGAGCTCGTCCAGTTCATGGTGGTAGAGGCTGACAGCATGCTGGTACTTGCATCCACATGCACCGACACAATGGGTGCCGACAGCACTCAAACTGCGTCTGACCCCCAACCGCCAGCTCTTCTCATATCGGAGTTGAACAATCCGTGTTGGGGTAAAGCGGGGGAATTAGTGGGGTCATTTTCTAGCTTACCTACCGAAATTGCGTACGAGGATGCGGATACTGCACAAATGGGGGTGGTCCGAACAAATTGGATAGGAGATGACATTGTTCTTGCCGCCAGGTTTTATCCACGCCCAGGGCTCAACTGGATCATTATCGGACGTATTCCCAATCAGTTTTTCGATATGGGGTTGGGCCGAGCGTTTACGCTTCAAATTCCTTTGACCGCGGGCTTAGTTCTGTTGGCGGCGGGGTTGGCAAGTTTCCTAATAACGCGGGCGATTGGCGGGCCCCTCAAAAAGGCTGCCGAGAAAATGATGCGAATCGCAAATCTGAATTTTGATGAAGATGACGATGACAGTATGAGCGACGAGGAGTACTCTGATGAAGATTTTGTCGAGGGAATACTGTCAAGCCCCAGATTATGGTGGAGACGATTCAGCACGAGCAGCGGGGATACACATAGTAGCGCCGGAGGGCGTGCTGCGGATTTGGAAATGGGGGTGGTGGATCGGATGAGGCGGAGGCTTTCAAGATCACGGTCTAGATCGAGAAGGAGGCGGGGTTCCACAGCCTCCAGGAAAGGGTTGGACGGGTTTGAGCTCAAGGAAATCCGGATTTTGAATACGGCCATGAACGCCATGACTTCCGGGTTGAAGAGCTTTAGCAAGTATGTGCCTCTAGAAGTCGTGGCGTTGCTAGTAAAAATGCAGCGGGAAGCGGTGTTGGGCGTGGACGAGATGAGTTTGAGCGTCTTCTTTTCGGATATTGCCAATTTTACGACACTGGCGGAGCGAATGCCCCCGCAGACGCTTGTGCATGTCATGAGGTGCGGGCAAATGCCGCGGTTGCTGGTTTCTTCGACATTCCTCAGAAGCTCCAATTACCTTTCCTTTTTCAGTGACTATCTGAATGAGATGTCAAATATTATCCTGGACAGCCAAGGAATTGTAGACAAATTCATTGGGGATGTACGTATGCATACGCTAAACGCGGTTCCATTTGCAAGAGCCAATCTCCCTTTTGTTTTCCATACCCAACAGGCTGTTATGGCATTTTGGAACGCCCCCCTGTTTCTCAAGGATCACGCTATTGTTGCATGCGGTGCCGCTTTGAGGTCCCAATCTCGGTTGCGTGAGCTTCGGGATGGTGAGAAACTTGTCAGAACTTTCGTTTGTCAAAATTGTGGCTGTCGCTCGGTTTGTCCAAGGCGAACACTTTTAAATTGAAAACGCTTTTCACGCCCGATAGATTGGGTCCGCCAAGGCTTCCCAGAAATCCGCGCTCGAATTGGGATAAACACCGGTCCAGCATTGGTGGGAAACCTCGGATCTCCAACCCGTCTCAATTACACCTGCCTGGGAGACACAGTCAACCTCGCCTCCCGTCTCGAAGGTCTCAACAAACGCTACAACACCTCCATCATAGTTTCTCATGCCGTCCGCGACGAACTAGGGGACCAATACGTTCTCCGCCCGCTCGACTACGTCGCCGTAAAAGGCAAAACAGTAGCCGTTAAATGTTATGAATTAATCGACGTGATGGAAGGGTGTGACCCAACGGTGTTGGCGAGAGCCAATCTGTATACCCAGGCATTTGATTTGTATTGTCAGAGTCAGTTCGAGGAGGCGAAGATTGGGTTTGAGAGATACCTTTTGGATGTGCCGTGGGATGTACCCGCAAATATGCACTTGGAGGAGTGTATACGGTTGGCGGAAGAGGGTGTGCCAAAGGAATGGAGTCCCGTGGTGGTGTTGGAGGAGAAATGATCAGAATCGGAATGGACAATTGTATATACTCAAGCCGGGGACGATTTGGAGGGAGGAAAGGCGATACCCGAATGTTTTTTTGGGGGGCATGTACTTTGGGCGAACATTTTTCAACGTTAACGAATTTGAATTTATTTTTTTGTTCACATCATTGTCAATTGAGAGTGGGAAAGGCTGCCATGTCTCCGGTCCCCAGCATGGGCACCATATGAGTGTATATATTCTACAAGAAAGCCGTTGATAAAAAAACCCGTCTCCCCACTAGATCTACTTTACATAGGAAAGAGGAAGTGATGCAAAAATAAAACAAAGCAAAAGAGCGGGGCAGCTCATCAAAGCAACAGAGCCCCCTTCATAGTGAGACCATGAAGGAACCAGAAACAATCTACATAACGCCCAGCTTCAATCACCCAGCCCATGATGCTCGCGCCCTGGCAGTCAAACGATCCAAGTGATCGCCGCTCAATCTGCGCTCAGTGGCACCGCCAATCCCATCTCCAAGCTGCCTCTCCGCAACGGGCGACCCAACCACAGTTCCAAACAGAGATCCACCAGCTTCCCACATGGACCGCGGACGTGGCGGAGCACGCGCGGGTGAAGGTGCCAAACCGTTTGTTGGCGACGATGGTGACGAGGGTGTCGAAGGTTTACGTGATATGTTGTTGGCGCGAGCCAATGCTACGTCCGCTTCATCAAAGATTTCGACGCATAGACGGGCAGACGAAGCTTGGGCTATCCCAAAGACGATTGGGCCGAGGTATGGTATCAGCAGTGCAAGATGGAAAGGGAGGGCGAAACCGGCAATTAGAGGCTCGTGCTTGTGGAACCATGCTCGGCGCTGGATATTTTCAACGTTAATGATGCATAGGTTGAGACTGCAAAAGGCGATCGACGTTACGCCCACCATTACCTGTGCGGAAGTCAACACCGACCGACATAGATATGGCTCTACCAATTCCCTCTCAAATGCGCGGAATCTCACGATGTTCTTCAACAGCGGACCCCGCACAAACCTCCACCATGGTGGGCTTACAATCCCCGCCGCGCACACCATCGCCGCGTTACGCCACCCGATTGCCAAGGCCAAATACCACACGGTTGCTGCTGGCCACGCAAGGCGGCCAAAGATTGGTATCATTGAAGCTAGTGTTATCACAGTCAGAATCATAAGTCGCCGCAGGTATCGACGGATATAGGCGGTTAGACGCGAGAAAGGTGACCCGCGACCTCCTTCTACCCACGCGGGTGGTGGGGGGACAATCGGTAAAGGAGGCGGGGGTGTCGATGGGCGATTCTCAATAGAGTCGGAGCTCGGTTGAGCCGACTCGCCATGTCCCAATTTGAAGAAATTCGGCATAACGCTGCCACCTCCATCAATGTACTCCAGCCCACCAGATCGGAGTCCTCGCAATCCCTCTCCATCGGTCTCACCCGCAAGAGCGACAACCTGACTCAGTCCATCACCGCCTGCAAATGAGGACCGAACAGCCGTCCACCATTCTCTGGTCATACGCGCCAACCAGGACGTCCGTCTCAGCACCTTGTTTACAGGTCCTTTGGAACTTCCTTCTTGTTCCGTCACCCCACTTCCACGCGCCACACCAGCTTGAGTCCCGTTTTCCATACAGCGAGCAAAGCGCATAGCAAATCTCGCCTTTGCTCCCGGCAAAGCCATATCTAAAGTCAGTCCCCTTAACGCCTCGAAGAACAGCTTATCCAACGGATCCGGGTACGTATATCGCACAAGATACAACCCAAGCTCAGGGGTAGTTAAAACAATCCATTGAATAGCATTGTCAACGGCATTCATCAACGCGTCCATTAACCGTAGCGCCTGTGTGCCCACCAGAGGCCGCACAAATGTGTCTGTGATTTTGTGCGCGATTCGAATAGGAAGAAAAACCATGTGCGCCATCAGCCAGAGAGATGCGGTTACTGCTAATAGGTAGAGGAAGGCACGTAATAGGACGGAGCGGGAGCGGTGGGATGTCAGAGCCTTGAGAGCGCCCGAATAGGCGAGTGTCAAGCCTTCTATGAGGGTATCGATGGACCATGCTTTTGGTGGTTGGGGAGGGGAGGATGGCATTGGGGGTGGCGGATGTGAAGGTGCTATTGGAGCTGCCCGTGGGGGAAGAGACGAGGAACGACTGCTTGTCGCGTCTTCCCAGTTTAGAAGGGATTAGAGCTGATCGTAAACCTTGCAATACGCAGCAATCCGCCTGACGGCTCTAACAACCTCCCGCTTGCACAACTGATCAAAATGGCTCACCGTTCAATGTCCGTCTCCGAAACAATCCGGTTGCACCACCCCCCACAGTCGCCGCGCTGTCATCCTCTTCTGTATCCTCCCCTTCGCTCATCACACCCGTCAATCGCATGAAGCGCGCAGAACCACGGCTGGGAGAGACAGGATCCGGTCCTCGTGGTGATCCTGTTGCGCTCCCGCGTCGTCGTTCAGGACTCGGCCAAGACGGAAGCCAGGAGGAGAACGCGGCCGCCTCGGGAACAGGTTGTTGGCCTTGCGCGCCTCTCGCCATAGTTCGATCGCGTTATGACGGACTAAGTCAGGGGTATGTATACAGCTGATGGTTTGGTGCAAATGAGGAAGTCAGTGAGGTGCGAGAAACCTTTCTTCAAGGCATGGACCACGAATGTACCTAGATCAGCTCGGCATTCAACGAAGTATGACGTGCCTCGGTTGTCGTTTGTCCGGGTCCGTCGGCAATCTAGTACCCTATTTTCCCAAGACCCCGCCTATTTATGCGCGTGTTCTTCCGAGATTGCTGTTGGCTGATGGGATGCCCAAACGATGTTCCCATTCTCATTCCATTTCGCCATGTCCTTGGCTACCCGGCTGAATAGGAATCCACCCCACAAACGCGCCACCACTCGAACCTTCACCACCCGACGATCATTCCATTTCTAAATCACTTGCCCATCCTCCATGCCTCCATCATCTCACGCTCAGGACCCAATAGAAACCCTCCGCGCCCGTCTTTCCTCCCGCACCCGCATATCCTGCTCGGACGGCCGAACTTTCATCGGACATTTTATGTGCACCGACAAAGAAAAGAACATTGTACTAGCAGGGACCGAGGAGTTCAAACACGGTAAGTCTATCTATTTCAGGTGTGTTATGCATCCGCTATTAGTACTGACAGTAGGGGCGCCATGCTCTCGAAAGGCGAAAGAAGGTTCGTTGGGTTGATCATGATACCGGGAAAATACCTGGACAAAATTGAAATGGAGGAGGTCCTGCCAAGAGACGAGGACGGTGGTGGGGATGCTGAAGGCGAGGGGGAGGGCGGTCATAGCGTACAGAGACAGCATGGAAACCATGACGGTGATGCGGACGACGATGATGATACCTATACGTGATACCCATCCTTAAGACGATTCTTCTGTTCGGACGTTCTACCTTTTCTCTGTGCGGGAGTCTACATTGGATTCTAGTGTGACGGAAATGGCACTGCCCGGCGAAGTTCGGCCAGGTACCACCTTCTGAACCTCTTATTTTTCCATTGGCTGTTATCGGTGAATGCGCCCCGAGACGCACAAGAGGGCAGAACGATAGCACTGGCCATGTGGTAAAGGACTCCTGTCGCCGGGATCCGATACAGACAAACGCAAGCGCTGGAATCAACGGTGTTCTTTTTTCCGCACATGATGATTAAACATCAACTTTTATTTTGAGGACATGTTATTACTCTTTTGTTCCCACCCTCAGTACAATTCTCATAGAATCCCGTTTCATGCACCAGTCATGAACGCCTCTAATTCCTTCATTTAATACTACCACATCCCAACGACTGCTTTTATACGTGTTTAAGCCTGGCAAACGTTGGGCTTCCCGCAACGTTGGGGCTCCTCGTCCCAGGGGAAGTCGACAAAGTCGATGCTGAATGGAACGGAACGCCGTTGGGACCGTTGAAGCCGCCAGACAAGACGTGGCCGGGGGTAAAGTCCCTGGGAGGCTGGCCGATCTATAGAAAAAGGTAACAGATGTGGTGAGAATCGGATGGGACTCGGTCTAAATAGGGTGCGACGGCTTTCATGTTGGATACCACACAGCGGCGTTACCATTGTCTTATTCAACGCTCATTGAACGTCGTTGAAGTGCTTATTGAAGCGCTAGTATTGAAGGGTTAGCATTGTGTAGTGGGTCTGTCGGGATGTATAAAAGAAGGATGTGAACGTTGTGTGAAGAACAGATTAATTCTCAATATTTCAGGGCAACAAAATTGTTTTAAATTATCAAGTATGGATTCCAAATCATTATCCACCTCCACATTATTTACAGATTACCCGTCTCCATCAAAATAAGTTATTTCCCCACTTCCACAGGCCCCAATGCCGTGGGTGCGACGGCTGGCGGCGTCACAGGCCCTTCCTGGTTGGTATCTGGCGTGGACGGCAATGCACTAGCACGGCTGCTCCCAGCACCATTCGTCGATGCTTCCAATTTCACCTTTTTCTTGGTCCCTTCTTCCTCCTCATCATCTTTTGGTCGTTTCTGCAATCCGACGTTTTGAGCCAACATTCAATTTCGGATAAAATGCATATCTAACAAACTACTCACCAGGCCATTTGGACTCGCAGGAGGAGGCGCAGTCTTCACAGGGCGTGGACGAAGATTTCGCCATTCCGACAGCAAAAATCGACCAGGAAACAGAGGGTCAACGGATGCGTTGGCTGTCTTGTCTCTCCCCTTGTCCGTAAACATGCTTAGGTGGTTTTGAATAGCGATTCGGTAGCCGCGCCAGATGAATCGCTGTTGGTACAATTTAGCAATGGCATTCGGATGGCAACGGTCCGCCAATTTTACTGCGCTGTGAGACTCAGGAGCGCGACGCATACCTCGTCATTCATTATGCTGTACTCTGGCTCAATCTCCGGCACCACCGTCTTGCAATCGTCTTGGATTTGTTCGTCAAGGGGCTGTATGAATTCGTCCAACGGAGCTACCTTCCTGAGAACCCCGCCGACACGAAATGCTTGTTTCAGCCATAGATTCCAATGCCAGGGATTCACAAATCCATAATGCTCACCTCCGCTTTCTCAGGAAATCATCCACGCCCTCGGCTTCCTTCCATACACTGGTCAACTGCCTTGTTCCCATGAAATCTCTATTCCGTACCCCTTCTGAAAACTGATCATAGGGACGTGAGGAAGTTCTTCGCAAGGTACAGCACAGCAATTCGAGACAAAGTAAGGATATATACCTCGATCTTCGGCTTCATGACCGCATCCCCCACAAATTTCGGCTTCTCGAACGGGTCACAGTTGCGGTTTTTCCAATGTATCTGCCAAGAAGCGCAGCGGAAAGTTAAGCATCAGACCAGACAAGGTGCTTTATCGTCTAGGGTAGCATCATTACCCAGTTTTTCTCGTGCGTGATGACCGTGCTTATGATATTCTTGAATGCTCGTCCATTCGGAGACGTATTTTCAACCAAGGATGTTATTTTCGGTCGCACATCAGCAACCCATTTTGCCTGTACCAGGAGGTATTAGTAACAGGAATTTCGCATGCGAATACCGAATCTATCTAACCTGCTCCGCCGTTAATGTGTACATTTGAATGACCTGCCGATTCATGGTGACCTTTTTATCGTCGGCACGGTCCGAGAAATATTTTGCCTCTTTCGCCTTCTCCGCCTCGGTGAGACTGCTCAGGTATTGCAAAATGATCGCGAATTGGGTCAAAATTTGGCGGCGGAACATTGGATCCTTCAACTGAAAAAGAAAAGGCGGTTTGACACCTCGGCCCACATGAGAGTGCAGCAAACAAATCCGGAGACCCACCTCCCAGTCGAACATATCAAAACTTGTCAAAAATTTTGGGAAAAAATCATTTTTTCGCGTGCCAAAATGCTCATCGGTTCGATGCTTCCGCTTCCTATCTAGCGATTGTTTCTTATTTTGCTCCAGGTTGATTGAGTGGAATTTTCCCAGGACAACTTCGAAGCCCTAGTCCGATTGTTCAGAATGAGAGGTTGCAAATCGGTTGAAAACTTCAATTTCGTCCCGCTGGGGTTGGTGTAATTTACATTTCGAAACTCCTGAAAATTGTTCGGGTCGCAAAGGAGCGGCGGATTGGAAATAAATCGTTGCAGTCCCCAAAAAGTTTTGTAGAAACTGCGGTCGTCCCTCTCTAATATCATTCGGACATTTCGAATTCAGCGTTAAGAGGATTGAGTACAAAATCTGCGCATTGAACACTGACCTGTTTTGGCTGTTTCATCCCCGTCTACATCCATAGCCGTATCCGCTTCACCCTCCCCTTCGTAGTGTGTCACATTCTCAACATTGAACTCTCCTCGCAAGTTAACACCTGAATGACACTTGTGGATGAATTCTTCAATCACGAGAACAAAAGAACAAACATCTTGCGTTTACCAGATCGCTCGCTCAACGAGTATACACTGGCCATGAATAGCAGAACTCGCCCACACAACTCCATATTCTTCGATTTTGATAGTCTTCGAAGAATTTCTCCGCAGATTCGTAAGAGCACCAGAGATTTACCTCGCGAGGGCTCAAGGCCCTACAAACAGGATGCCAACGCCGTTGGGAAAGCGGTCCAGGAGAATAGCTAAGGTGCAGCCTGCGTTGCCCACCTCCTTCACGGTCCCCCTCCGCGCATCGAGAAAATCAAACAACTTTTCAATGCCGTCAATTGTGAAAACATCAACGAGCTCTTCAACCAGGGAAAAAGTGAGATTTGAGTCGGCAAAACCTAATGCGCAATACGTTAACTCAATTGTCCGCCGTCTGCGCGAAAATCAGGCCTAACAGGACACCGAAAAGCGTACCATTATGCACACAGCGGCCCGCCACATCCAACATGTCAAACATTCGGTTGAAGGTTTGCACGTCCTCTTGTTGCCCTTCCTGGATAACGTGAACTCCACGTTTGAGTCTCTAAAAAAATGATCGCTGATGATAGAAAACTCCCATCTCAAAGGAAACCCACCACATTTTCAATGATGAATCCTTTGAAAGCACAGCCAAGAAGCTCAGAAGAAGATTGGCGCGGGTACTTGTCCAGTGCGGGACGAATGAGTTCGTCCACGGCAGCATTCAGCTCTGCTGTTCGTCCCTCCCCGTCACGCGAGCGTATCCGTTCGAGAGTTTGATGAATCGCGGCTTGAAGTGAGTCGAACATTGTTTCGTCTGCAATTATTGAGAAGTTATGGAGAAACGGTTTGATGGATCAAATGGTGATGTGTTTGTTGTTGCAGATTCTGGTTTGGGTTGGAATTCATTCATGGCGCCTTTTCAAGCCGCACAAGCCTTCGCATTCAAGAGTTCGTCGAAGTGCCTTCTTGCCCATGCCTGCTACCTACCGAAAGTTACCTATCTCGAGATTCTGGGCTTCATTACAATCAATCTCGCATATCGCTATAAGGTATGAACCCCGTTTCTTCCTCTACGACGCATAAACACTCTACTGAGGGTCACTACAAACTCAAGTGAACACAGAACCCTCGATTCCATACTCCTTCTATCGACAACCGACCGTTGCACGTCCCCCCGCCCATCCACCCATTTTCCCACGCTCAATCTCATCCACCCTCTCTGACAATGCCTCAAACAAGCGGGCGTGCTAGCCAAATGACGACCTGGCCCGCCATACCCCTCGAACTCTTCCGTCCGGTCGTGAGATGCTCCCACCCCGTCGACGGAGGCAAAATCCGTTGCTTGAGTAAACAACTCTCCTACATTGTCACGGCGGTTGACCTGATGTGGGGGGAAGCCGGATGGAAATATCATCATCAGAGTCCGGAAAACTGCTTCTTCTGGGCGGCAGAATGCGGGCACGTGGATGTGGTACGTGCTTTGTTGGACAATGGGATGGATGTGCACCGTTTGGAGGGTGGTGATGCTGGTGGTGCGGTAGGGGGCGATGCGGATGGGGCGTCGTCTGATGACGAGGATGTGGACGGGTCGTTTGATGATGATGATGATGACGACGAGGATGTGGACGAGTCGTTTGATGATGATGATGAGGATGTGGACAGTGACGAAGACGATGAACACCCCCTAAGCATCGGCGTAATCGCATTGTGTTTCGCCGCAAAAAGAGGACACCTTAAAATGGTCCGTTTCTTGCTGGAATCTGGGGTGGACACACGTGCCAGCGGCGATGCCTTGTGTTGGGCGGCTATGAGGGGGCACCTGGAGACAGTTCAGTTGCTGTTGAAGTCTGGTGCGGACGTGCATTTCGGCCGCGACCTAGCCTTGCGTTCGGCGATGTATCTGCAGCGTATCCGCCACGACAGAGGCTATCCGGTGGCCAAAGACAGGCAGGAGACAGTTCATTTGCTGTTGACGTCTGGTGCGGACGTGCATGTCGGCAACGACGAAGTCTTGCAATGGGCAGCTCAAGACGGGCACCTGGAGACAGTTCAGTTGCTGTTGAAGTCTGGTGCGGACGTGCATGCCCGCGACGACGAAGCCTTGCGTTGCGCGGCTACGAACGGGCACCTGGAAATTGTTCGCCTGTTGTTGGATTCTGGCGCGAACGCTAAGGCCCCAGGATTTGCCCCATGCTACAGCAAATGGGCACTCGGAAGTGGTCCGTCTTTTGGTGGACAGGGGCGCACGTGCATAGCACCTTTGGCGACCCGTGGCGGGCAAGAACGGGCGCCTGGAAATGGGATAGAATTCGAGGGGGAGAGAAGCTTCGAATCCTTTGTAGCAAGTCGCACTAATGTGTCAGGCATAAACGAAAAACTTTATAAAAGAAGCATAGCAAAGTGTGATTTCAAAATTTACAAACTCATTCACCCTGCACCCATCTAAAAAAGAAAAACCCCTTCATCACGCAACGTCAATGAACAGGCAACAGGTTCATCCACTTATATTACATTTCAGATGATTGACAACCCCTCATAATTCACTGAAATACAAAAACTGATTGAAAGGACTCCAGAACTAGCGAGTATCACTGTTTGGCGTCCCCTCAACTTCCTCGTAAGCCAGTGGCCCGACCGGAGGAACGGAGGACCGGGATCCAGACGCGGACCCCTCGCTCTCCCCCAATTTCTCAATTTGGGGTTGGGGTAAGTTTGTATGAGGGCGAACTCGCGGCACATCAGACCCATGAGATGGTCCTCCGTGCAACTCGGATGAAAGCTATGTCGAGCAACCGTGATGCTGAAAACAATACGTGATAACCAATATAATGACGGACGACCCGGCAGCGTTGGACAGTTAGGACCGTCTCATCTAATTTGGCATCAGCCAGATTCCGAAGACGCTAACGAGTCCCTTACCAACCTCGGATGAGAGTTTGAACATGTAGACGCAGAAATTCCAGCATAAACAGGGAGACTAATGTCATGCAATCGTATTTAAAAAACCCTCCCTTTCCCTAGGGTATCCGAACATTGGGACTACGCTTCATCCTATGCACCGGGTGCATAAACAATCCCTTTCTCCGGACACGACTCTCCTTTCCTCGGCTCCCTTGTTGCCGGTACCGCAATCCTTCCTCCACTCACTCCAACCATTGCCACATACACTTCCGACAGGAATTTACTCCTTTTCCCTGTGCAAGTCCATTTGGACGACGCGTTCGACCAGGAGGAGGAGACAGCGCCGTGCAGTTGGGTGAGAGTGTAGGTGCGGGTGTAGGAAGGTGTGATATTGTGTGAGGCAAGAAGGGATGTGAGATTGTAGGTTCTGTACAGAGTAAGGGCAGCTGAGAAATAGTACGTCGTGTCGAACCCTGGGACAAATGTTTGGAAGCACTGCCGAGGGGAATTAACCGTCTTCGTCGTATGAGTTGCAACAAATGTGGATGAGTTCTGCCTTTTACCTCTGCGTCAGCGGGCGACCAGCAAGTCCCATGTTTTGCCCACTCGTGAGTCCAAAGCTGTGTAGAGAAAGACCAATTTAACGTCGCCGGGCGGAGAACAAGGAAATCTTCACTTCTAGGTCTGAACCTCATGTGCCCATCCAAGTCCGCTCGGCCATTGCACTTCCAGCTGCGTCAAAAGATGCGGCGACTGTTCGGCAATCAAAGCTGCCACGTTCTAAGAATTTAATGGAGGAGGTTGACACCGACTGCGCAAGCTGCGCTTTTGATTCTGGAGTGCCTTGCTGTCTACCTACACCGTACGCTCGTGACGGATCGCATGCTTGCACCTGCCAATTCACACACCAGGAAGGCCAATTCATGATCAGACTCTTGTCTACACAGCAATCAGTTCCACAGACGGACAGGCTCGTACCTTTCTTCCTCCACACTCATCGGGCCACAATCCATGCTGCGCAGTCCAATTCATATCAATCCAACATCAAAAACTTACAAACATGTCCCACTCGTTATCCTCACCATAGTCCATACTTCAGGCGTCCTCCGTTTTGCACACCGATGGCCCATGCAATATCCAGGCAACCACTGCAAAGACAATGTGAGAGCCCCATTTGTCGCGATACAACATGACGAATCGGGCAGTTTCGTCTCTGGCGAACATGATGTGCCTTCCAACGGGCATGGCAGGAGAGAATAGGGTATTGTTGCGGTACTTTTTGGAGATGTGTGTGGGAGGAGACGAAGAAGAACTGAGAGTAGGTATTGATACATGATACTTTTTCCGCGTGGAAAGAATGAAAAAGTTGTGTGAGACTTGGAATCGGCTGTCTTAGATTGCATTCATGCAATTTATGGATGTGAGTTGACGTGTTCGAGGGAGATAAGATAACTTTACCACGTCGACTCACACTCATAAGGTAGATTGCCTTCTGAGGGGCACGGAAGGGGGACTATCATGGTGGAGGAGCTGGGTATGGGAGGATGGGTAGAAGAAATGACAGACAGTGTGGATACCTCATACGTGGAAAGGCATATCCTGCAGGAGCATTTGTATTGGATACTACCGCTGACAAGTTTCAAACTTTTCAAGAAGACTGCGATCGCAACCGGAAAGACTGTTGGTACAAGCGGGATAACACATTTACTACAAACAACCCAAGTGTTTTTCACATATATTTAAGGAGCAAATTGTGCAGCTAAAGAGCAATGCAAGTATCCAAACTGCTAATACAGGTTTTTTTGGGGTGTTCTTGGGAAGCAATAGACGCCTCTTCTCGAGATTGATTTTCGCCCCAATCATGGTCATCCTTTGAGCTCCCACGTAATCTCATGAAGCTCAAGCGGTAGCAAAGGGCCACACTCCACATCCAGGTAGCACTTCATATTATCGTCGACAAAGAAAGTGACTTGCGGTACGGTTAAACCCTCCCCCGATCCGTCAAGGTCAACTTTGAATTTGCATGACGGAAACACAACCCCATTTTCTCCCTCCAATCTCCGGGGTTCCCCGCCGCTGGAGAATAGGGCAGAGAACGGAGATTTGTCAATGACGACTTTGCCATTTGCAACTTTAATTTTCCACCAGAGCGTTCCCGTTACCAGGCGCCGGCTCTCGTCCAATCCTTTAAGAACCACAGTATGGTGACCGATACTGGGAACCTTCATGAACAATTCGCTCAGGAAGAGCAATCGATCACCCGCACGAAAAAGGTTTGACCGCGATTTCAGTGTCACGTCGGCGTACCTGGATTCCAGTACGTCGACGTATGGCTCTTCACCGGAGCTGGCGATCTCGAAGAAATCGGATAGATAATGGCTCATGAACTGGCTCATGTGATTGCTGCCTGCGACTACTCGAAGTAGGGTGCGAATAGAGGAAAGCGGAAGCGCTTGAAAGGATTTCCAGGTTTGCAGGGAATCCCTCGCCCAGCGCGACACGGAAAGAAGAAGCAGGTGCCAGAGAGTCATCAAATTTGCAGCAATCAGCTACAGTTTGTGCGTTTCTCAAGTTACAATTGAGCCGGGCAGCGCCTTCCTCATCGATGGTCGTCAGATATTTGCTCCATCCCCGCGGCATTTCATTATCAACCGTATTAAATTTCTCCTCCTTGCAATATCGTGCAAACCATTTATAGTGGATCACCGTCTGTATCATGGTGCGGTGCAACTCTTTGCAGGTGAACCCAAGACGGAGGTAGTCAAATCGAGATTGCACGTGGTGCAAAATGGCGTGGAGAATGCCGATCTCATGGTCGCAAACTTGGAGGATGAGAGCACGAGGGGTTGTGTTTTCGCTTTTCACCCTCTTCAGTAACCCGCCAGTAACCCCCTCCGCGCTTCCTTCCGCCGCCGCGTCCCCCTCAACATTCCCCTGCGGCGCATCTTCCCGTTTCCGTTTCCCGGCCCCCGTTGCACCCTCACGCCTGACCCCTGTCTCCGTCCCCCGGCTATCAATAGTTTGGGTTGACGTCGATGCGTCGTCCATAGAAGCTGTGGGCGTTGAAGCTCACTCAATTTACGAAGGACTTGCAGAAATGGAGAGGCAAAGGACGCAGCGAGCGAACGTTCGCGAAAGGCCGACGGTGGCGCAGCCACTTCCACGTGATCCAGCGGGGTTTGAGGAAACGGTTTGGACATTGTAGATAATCGTTTGGACGCTTGAAGATGGGTGCAAAAGGGTCAAAGGCAGAGCCTATCATCATATATAACGAGCCTGATGTGGCGATACAGGTAGTTGGCAGACCATGGTTGGGACCGCTCGGGAGGATGGCAGAGAGAGCAACGATGTCTAACCCCACCATTTTGACCTAGTTCACTCCCAACTTATTGCGAGTCCTAGACGGGCAAGCGCCACTGGTAGGCACCCTCCCACCTCCACAACCGTTTCTCCACCCTCTATTCATGGTGAATTACTGGTTTTCTTTGTCTACAGCCACCCCCGTCACTATCTCGCCCAGGTTTTCCGATAGGGGGGCCTGGCGCGCCATCAGCCGGCCAGAGCCAGGAAGATCTTGATGAAATAGTGCGGAGACGAGTGGACCGGGAGGTGCAACTTCATCAGCAAAAACGGTTGGTGCATGAGCAACGGTCGGCGGACCAGGTTCGACGGGAGGCGGAAGATTTGTTGCGAAGACAAAAGATGTGAGTGTGCAATGAAAGGGTATTCCGTTGGGAAGATTGGTGTTGCGGAATACCTAGGGCCTCGATGGCGAGGCTGGCATGGGAGGTTGGGTATCTCTAATTTGTGCATTGCATTGCCTTTTAGAGCACCAAAAACGGAAGTAAATCCAGAGTACATTGCGAAGCAAGAGGCGGTGGTGAAATGCTACAGGAATAACCCAACACGAACATTAGATTGCTGGAGAGAAGTGGAAGATCTCAAGTGTGCGGTTAGGAAAGCACAAAGGGTGGGTCATGTGAATGTTCAAATTGTTGGGATGAAGTGTTCATGGGCTCAACAATCGGATCCGGATATTGGTACCTTCGCAGGAATTTGTCGCTCAGCATTAGGTAGCATGTTTATTATCAAAGAAAAGGAAATCAGTAACTCACTACGGGCAGAGGCTGTGTTTGACCTCATTTTCCGGTCACTACGGGCAGAGGCTGTGTTTGACCTCATTTTCCGGTGATCTTCTATCGTGCAGCGCTATCTTCTGTTGAGCACGTTTCCCCTCTTCATGATTGCAATCATGGAAGACTTGTTATTGCATACGCACCCTCACGCGCAACTTAATTGCATGTCTCCCGATGTTTTCCATCATTCATGTGTATTCATGGAAATGAGGTCATGTCCGAATTGTGTTTGCAAACATGCAAACAAAATGGCGATCAGTGAATGCCCCTGACATCACCGAGTCGCCCTACTATTGCGGCGATGATAAAAACCCCCATCAGGCACCGCTCCCCAAGGAAAAACACTTACTCTCAATACAAGTATCAATCTTTCTCAACCAAGTTCTGCTTTCATCACCACACCACTCTCTACAAAATCAAAAAAACATGGCCTCATCTGCCGGAGGAATTTCGCCCCAAGGCTCGTCGTCTTCCATCGTTGGTGGGATCCCACAACCGCCCAGCAGGCTGCACGGAAACGCCGTTGCGATGAAGGGCGGGTTCAAGGTTCGTTTGTCGGATATCCTGCGGGGAAGTGTCCTTTTATCGAATGGATTTTGAACCATGTTATTCCCTCAACACCTTTCAGGAGTTCGGAGGAATCATTTCCGGCAATCACGCTAGGCGGGACGCAGGGCACGGTGAGCACAATGTCCCGGCTGCCCACTTCCCATTCACTATGAATGTATTCTGATGCGACTCGATACATTTCCAATCTCTCTGTTTATTATACTGTAGCAATCAAGGAGCTCGGCAAGGCCGAAATCCATGCGGCGAAGGCGGACAGCGCTTGGACAAAGAAGGTGATTGCCGAATACCATTGCTTGACTGCTGCATTACGGTATCCAAAACATGCTCTGACCCTTCCTAACCCTGCAGGGAGAGCGCAACGAAGAGGCCAAAGCTGCCGCTCATCTCGGCAAGGCTCAGTACTTTGCGGATCGCGCCAGTGGTAAGTTCGTAGCATCGTCTCAACGGCTCTTTGGGTAATCCTCAACCTTTGTTAATATCTCGCGTTGCTCTTTCCTGAAAACCAGTGGAGAGTGTCACGGGTGGAAAGTACTAAATAACAGAGCTGGATTGCAAGTGGACGGCGTCAAGTGAAGGGATTGGCATCAAAATATAAATATATTGTTATTCGTGTGAACAAAAGGCGTCTATTTCCATCCATCATGTCTCAAACGTCTTTCCTCCGGCCAATATAATGGTCTGCCTCTGAATGCCTCGCCGTCTCCGGGCTTACGGTATCCGGCGTGTTCCGGGTATCCGCTTTTCCACGACCCTTGACCAGAATATTCCGAATTACCTCTACCGTCATGACATCAGGGTGCGTCTTGGGATACAAAATGCTATTATAAAATCCCCCCACGTTCGCATCCTCCCCACCTTCCAACAATCGAAATCCACTTCAAATCAATTCGCAAGAACAATCAACAGCATCATCAAACCACCAAATCACCAATCACCGAATCTTCTTCATACACTCGAAACATGTCCAACCCAAGCAGGCTTCACGGCGCCATGGAGGAACTCAAGGGTGACATGAAGGTGAAGACTCGTGCGCCCCTTCGCTGCGGACTCCAGAAACCTGCAAGCTCACCCTTCCTTGTTGTTTGCCGTCCGAAATGTAGGCAGCTGCGGGACACCTGTCCCGCAACAAGGGCAAAATTGATGAGGGTCGTGGTACGTGGTCAACTGTATTGGTTTCTGTAAAATATTTCTCTCATTTAATTGTTTTCGCCGTCATTAGCCATGCAGGAAGCTGGTGAAGCCGAAAAACAAGAAGCCAAAGCCGAGCATGCATTCACCAAGCACGTAAGTTGGTTTTACGCTCGGCCCTTTGAACATCGCCTTCCGACCTTATCATTGAGGAATGTCTAATTACTTTGTCCTCCCACTAGGGCGAACGAAAGCACGAAGCGAAAGCCGCTCGCCACGTCGGCGAAGCTGAGTACTACGCCAATCGCGCTGCGGGTGAGTTTGGAGTCGAATCCCATCACACTGTCCGTCATCTTAACTCTCAATTCTCATTTAATTCTGATTTAATGTGTTTTTTTGCTACAGGCGAAAGCGCATACAGCGGCAGGCCGCTCTGAATGTTGGATTCTGTGATTTCGCGCCTATCAAGTCTTCAAGGGTGGCAGTAGGAAGGAGTAGGGAAATTTGGGAGCAGTCTTGTGTTGATGTTGAGCGTCATGCATGTGTAGTAAAAGTACAAAACATTCTTTTTGAAGCCCAAATCTTTCACATTGCAGCACCGGGCGTTTCTGTCTTGTGAATCGGAGAACCGAAACCAGGAATTTTACTGGCAAAACCGTGATCCTGGAGCGTCATCAATTTGTTCAGTCTCCGCCAGCAGAATGTGCCTTTATTTAGTGCTTGCAGCTGAATAGCCCTTTGAATGACGAAATGAACTCTTGTGATCGGAAGCGAAGACACAGCTGACATGAATGGACGCTGGGTGGTTGATTGGATTGTTTGGATTTTGGAGAAGACCTTTTTCCAAGAGAGGCAGAAGAAATCCAGCATTTCCATCATTTTCATCATTTGAAATTTTGAAATTTTGAAATTTATGCACTATGCAGATCCACTTGCGATGTCTTTTCACTTTGGTATTGGCAGCCACGAGGGTCGCCGACGCTCTGCCTACATTTACATGGCAGCCGGTGGTTTCAGCAACTGGACCGTCCGCCCCAAGTCCGCGGGAGGGACACAGTTTTATTAGTGTCAATGACAGCTTTGGGTTGCTATTTGGCGGGCAAGAGGACAGGTGGGCGACTTGGTTTGCATGTTAGGGTATCCAGTGCAATTCATTGATTGGGTATCCAGATACGTCGTGTCCAATGAACTGTTCACAATTGTCCCCGGCTCCGGCCAATGGGTCAATAGGTCCGTCGCCGGACCACCTCCTCGATACTGGCAAGGAATGACGGCCTTAGGGCCCTACAAGACAAGTGTCTACCTATTCGGAGGTAACGACATCACAGTGTGGGAGAGCTTTCAACCCGCAAGAAATCTTATCGAAATGGTGTTTGCAGGAATGGCACAGGATTATAGCCCACTTGCCGACCTTTACTCGCTTGATACCACGGCGGCTACCTGGACATGGCAAGCCATCACACCGACTGGCCCAAGTCCCTCCGCTCGATGGGGTCACACCGTCACGCGAGTGGCGGACGACATGTTCTTTCTCTTTGGTACGCAAAACCGTGTTTTCTGCCCACTTTTTGGCGGCGTCATCTCAAACCTCGGTGGTATGAAATAGGCGGCTACAACGGTAGTACAATACCCACGGACTGCGCATGGACATTCAACGCTACATCTCGACAATGGACAAGGGTGACTATTGTTGGGACGCCGCCTCGGTCACGGGCTTGGCACACGGCCAACTGGTAAGATCTGTAATCCGACTCTCCAAAGGATTATGATTTGGTTTTGCCTAACGATGGCCTCTCCGTCAATTCCTGCGTTGCGCTGGAATCCAGGCTGCCTAGCCACCAAACGTTGGTCGTTTTTGGCGGTCAAGAATCTGATTTACAGCGCAAGGATGATGTGATATTCATCAAAATGTTCAACGGATCATGGGACTCGATAACTGCGCAGACACCATACATTGATCCTGCTTTGACTGCGCGTCCTTCGCCTCGTTCCGAACATTCAAGGCAAGTCACCCTCTATCTCGAATTCAGGATTTCAACCAGCTGATGTTTTTTGCTCCGCAACCTACCACATTAGTGTGGACTACTTTGACAAAGTTCTCATCTACGGCGGGATCAGCAACATGGGCTCGTTCCCTTATAAAGACCGCGTCTGGTTATCCGACGCCTACCTCTTCGATGTCGTCAACCAAACCTTTCAGCAAGTTGCTCTCCAGCTGAACGGATCCTTGACCCCTGGCATCTATGATCCGGTCAGTTCGGGAAGCATGTCCCATGCTTGCGCGCGTATCGGTACGAATCTGTACATTACGTACGGGATGGACCAGTTCATGATGCAGTTGAATGCGATTGTGAGGGTCAGTCTTGGCACCCAGGCGTGTCCACCCGGTGAAAAGTACGTTCCGAGCTTGGACAAGTGTGAGCGGTGCCCTCCAGGGACGTTCCAGTCCGAGCAGGGCGGAACAGAGTGTTTTAAGACCCCACCGGGAACGTTTGCTACTTTCGCGGCGAGCTGGACAGCGAATCTGTGGTATGTGTTTTGTTGACCGATTTGTACGATAGATTTGCGAGAATGTCTCATCGCGTATCTGTTGAATCCTTCCACAAAAGCCCGCCAGGCACCTACAGCGACGGCAACATGTTGACATGCCAAAAGTGCCCAGTCGACACTCGCAGCAGCAGCAGCATCGGATCCAGCAGCTGCGTACCCTGCAATGTAGGCTTCACCACCAACGGTCTCACCGGCGCTGCTACCTGTGACCCCAAAGAACTCGTCTACACGCACTTTATTCCCACACTCGGGCTCCGCGAAGCCATCCTTGCGGTGGCCATCCTCTTCATTACCATGTCAATTGGCATCGCGGTGTTTGTTTTCGTGTACCGTAAACAGAAAGTCATGGTTACCGCGTCCCGTCGCCTCTTGTACATTATACTTTTCGGATCGATATTGTCCTATCTGAGCATCGCGGCCATGTACTCTGAAACTGCGGGTGGATGTTTGGCTGCTGCCTGGCTCACAAATATGGGATTCGGTGAGTGGAAATTTATTCAGTCAAGACCAAGGAAGAGAATTACGAGTTTTGGCTGACACACTTGAAATCTGTTTCGTTGGTGGCCAGCATTCATGATCGGGGGACTCATTTTCAAGACATGGCGAATTGCGAGCATTTTCAACAGCCAAGGGAAGAACAGGGCGATGAAAGATAAGGACCTTCTCAAGCGGGTAAATGTTCCACTTGCATAGCAAGGTTGCATTGCAGGATTTTTGAGGTAACATACAATTTCTTCAACAGTTCGCCGCATTCATCATTTTGTACGCCATCTATCACGTTGTCTGGTCCATTGTGGATCGCCCCAAGCTCGACCTCTTCAACTACTCCATCGAAGATGCCAACGTCATTCAGGCTGACAGATGCACTGCCGGTCCGTTGTCAACGGGGATGTTGATCATTTGCCTGATTTGCTTGATTGTCGGCGTGTGGGTGACCATTCAAACACGGAACGTGCCGTCTGCTTTCAACGAGAGTCGGTACATTGGTCTGGGTAAGCGGCATCCTTTGACAGACAAGGAACAATCGCTGTTTGTTGTTTTCTTGCGTTTTGCTCCATTTACAGTGTTTGTGCCTTGCTGACTGTCTGTATCCCCTTCCCTTCTTCTCCCGCCACCCCTTACCACCACCGCTGCGCGTAAAGCTCTATACAACTGGCTCTTCATCGGCGTCATTCTACAAATCATCTTACGAGTCACCAACGCATCCCCCGACGCGGCCTTTGTCATCCAAGCCTTGTCCATTATCTTAACCGCCGGCGGGGCAGTCCTGCTCCTCTTCATACCTAAGATCATTTTGGTCTTAACCGGGCAGGGAGACCAGCTGGAACAGACGTTCCACAGCAGCAACAGCGGGAGTCACAGTCAGAGCATCAGGCACTTTGCCGGTACTCAACACGACGGAAATAAGGATGGTGCTAAGAAGGGGTTGAGGAGCCCCACTTCCACGTTCCCTTTGCCACAGGCGTCTGCTATGGTTGACGGCCCGGATGGGGAGTATGCAAGGCAAATGAAAATTTTGTCTGAGACAATGGAGAAGCAGAAGATGGAACTTGCTGCTTTGCGGCGGCAATTGGATGGTGGGGTGTAAGACCCAAAACCTTGCCACTGTGGATGTGGTCACGTCGATGCGCGTTCCAATCTGGAGATGGGTTTGGCGGAAGTTGCAGAAACAACGGAAGGGTGGTAGCGGGGGGGGGAATGAAAATCTTCATCCAGAGCTCCTTAACAAGGGATTCAAATAAAATTATGATATGGCGAAAAATAATCCTTCACGCGCTTGTTTGTTGACTTCAGGGGTGTGGATACCGCGTGCTTTGCCGCAGACTGGTAAATATTGCTCAACCCCAGTTTCCTTTCGTCGCGTCGCACCCCTCCGTAAGATGAACCCAGGAACCCTCTCGTCTCAACTGGCCTGTTGCACATGTGTCGTAGGGCTCGGTCTCCCACCTTTGTCCTCTTGTGCACATGTTCAAGGACAGCCTCGTGAACTCCATCCCGATGTTTGACGCCATCAACGAAGCAGCCAGTTACAGCCTCGATGCCGCCTTTTTGGTTTCATTTTGGAGGAATCACGATGATAGCCTCCGGGCGCCTCATGCAGCATTACTTGAAAGATGGGACGGTGGTGAAGAACGATGGAAAGGATAAGGCGGTTGCGGTCAAATGAAAGCTGTCTGCAGAGTTTGGATGGTGGTTGACGGGGATCGCCGCTGTTGGCGTTATCATCATGCCTGCGTCTGGATTCTGGTTGGTTTTGCCGCAGGGTTTGCACATTTTGTACTGTGCTCGTAAGTGAGGAGGGAAAATAGAATAGGACGTGAACGCCTTCCTCCATCCGTGATTGTCTCATGTTGACCAGAATTTGGAGCGCGGATTGGTATTGGGAAATGAAAGCCAAGTCCACCCACATAATACCAAGCATTCTCGGGAAGCTCTCTAAACAATCCCTGATAGTTGAATGTAACCAAACGCGCCAACCCATTCCACGTCGTGGTATCGACGTGTAAACAACATGAACAAGGAAAGCATTGTTTCATCAATCGTACGCACAACATGGAAACACGGAATGGGATATTTGGGAATGGGCTGGAGTTCAACTCTCCTCCCAATTCATCATCTGCCATCTCTAACGAGTTTGGCAAACTTCTTCACCCAACTTAGTCCAACCCCGGCCCAAAGTAACAGAATAGATAAACGATAATGGACCAACACAAGGTAACCGACAATAGCTTCATTTGATTCGGTACTTCAACCAATAAGCGAGAGGGAAATGTCCCGCGTTCCTGTTGCATCTATGCTAAGAAACGATGTTTCGTCTCGTTCAAGAAAGTCAATCCTTCACGCCGCGGGCGTTTGCGTCCCTGACTCCTCGCACGCCGCAGCTGGTTCGGCGTCAGGGAGGAGCATTGCTGGAGCAGCAACTGCTGCAGAGACGGAGGTCGGTAGCGTAATACAATTAAATACTTACTCAGCGGAACGTGAGTGTTCGCGCAGTTCGCGACGCGACGCGATATGGCTGGTCCAAGGATTGCGCCACACGACACGTGATCTCATTTAAGCTGTTTCACATCCAGCCTTTTCTGCTCCGACCCGTTTCCTGTCCATTTGGCGTTCATCACCAGCAAGCGGGCGGCAATGTTCAACCGTGACGGAAAGGGGAAACGATCCAGGGAAGGGGAGGCCGAAGGGTTTGCAAACGTCAAAGCTCGGAAGAAGGGTGAGCGGAATTGATCCATGTTTTCGCGAGTTGACATTCCTATTTAACCCAACTCATGCATGTCGCAATAGCTCGAAAGGAGGCAGGGATACCGATACAACCGCCGACCACTTTTACCGGTATGCGCTTCTCCTTACGATGGTGTATTTGAATCGCTGGAAGGATCGGTTGAGTTCATTGCGCTCATCTTACTTCTGCGACGGTTGAAGGCTCGGAACAACAGCGCACACTTAGTGTAGTTGAGTTTGCAGAGGTATGTAGCGAGGGTGGGTACGCCGTGTATTTTACTAAGATGATATTGAAGCGTTGCATTGCCATCTACTAGGCTCGAGCTTTCGAGATAAACGCGCTTGAAAATGAGCTTGCGACTCCATTGTACGTTTGAGAGGATGATGATGGTTCAGATTCGTCGTTACGTGTGATGCTGACGGCGGTGGCGTGTCCGAATCATTTAGCGGAACAAAGCGAGTCTTCCAACTCGTTCCGAGATACATGCGGCGTCGAGCCGCCAGTCATAATATAAAGCGGATTCCAAAGCGGCTCCGCGCGGCTGCACTGACGCAGGTATAATTGCATCACGCGTCTTGAGTACCTTTTGGCCGGCGGTGTGACCAAATTGCGTAGATGTCGAAAGACCCGTCAGAGGCACCAAAGAAGCCAAAGAAGTCTACGCGCCGTAAGAAGCGAAGATTGGGTTCGATCGTGGATGAGTTCATGCGGCGTCAAGGTATTGCGACCCCGTTGACAGTCTGAATACCGCATTGTTGAATGACTGTCAAAACTCCGCTGCAGGGAAGGGGAAAAAATGGCTTGAAACCCACATCTGGCATGCGAAACGGATGAAGATGGTGGACCTGTGGGGATTCCGGCTGGTGAGCGCATTCCCTCCTATGCGGACTTGCGAAGCGGAATGTTATGGTGCTGAAGGTCTTCAATTGACAGGCGGAACATCCGAACGATAAAGGCACGCGCGCTGCTTACAGGGCTGGCAAACACCAGTGTCTTATCCATGATGCGAGTTACTATCAAGTGTTGGAATTGGTTGGTCCAGAAGAGAGTCTGAAATGTCTGTTCATGTCATTGACGGATCCCACGCTTCCTGCCGTTGGTAGCGCTAGGTTTGTTTCACCCACCTTTAATTTTATGGACTGTAACAATCTCTCATTTCATAACCCGCAGATTTATCAACGGGGCGCGTCAAGGCGCAACCTTCATTTATGCTTATAAGCTGTATCCAACGGGTGCTGTAGGTCCGGCGACATTTTTGTGGAAATCGCCTCGTGGCGAGGAGCGGGAACGATCGATTTGGTTATGGTTACATCCAGCAATATACGAAGCAGCGCAACATGTTGTCAGTGAGGCCATAACAGCCATGGAGTTAAAAAATGGTAATGTCAGGAATGCAAACCGAAAACATCGTTCTTTTCATTTTGAGCTGACACAGCGGCGCTTGTTGAAAAGTCACGGTCAATCCCCTTGCTGATCAGCTTTCCCGATTTGAATTGACTGGGCCCCGATCCCATGCTATATTGCGCGAGGTTATGAAAACTTGCCCTCCTGACGACGATGAAATGTCGCTAAAAGACGCTGCTGTCAATGCGGAGGCTCTGAAGGTCTTGCATCTGTGAAGGTTGTTCTTTTGGTGTTGATGACGACAGTGCTGACTCATGAACAGGTGTGGAATGATCTTGCGTATCTGCGAACGTCGGCATCGTTACCTCCTGGCGTTGTCATCGGGTTGACTGTTTTTGACCCCAGAATTAGGTTTGTGGATGATTGGGGTCCTTATGCCTTTCTCGTCTCAATCTGATAAGTTGCCATTCAGTTTTCCTCCGAAGATGCCGCGCAGAGTAGAGTCAGTCCCAGAAGAAGCGGACGCTGTCATTCAACAGCATTTGTCTCAATGGCCGGAGGGTGTTGCGGACTCTCGCATATGGGATCCTGCCGTTGTAAAGGATGTGAATGCAAAGAAACCAAGTGAAAAGGCTTTGAACAAGAGAAGAGCACTCGTAGGTCTTTTGCGTCAACCCGCTGCATCGTCGCTGCGCCATCTTAGCATATTGCTTCTGTACCATAGGCCCTCGTTCCAGGAACACCGTTGACACCTCAAAAAGGAGATACCCGAGTGCCGATTCTGCTGCTCCAGCGCAACTGTCTGATGCAAGACTCGGCCGGTGCCTCTCGAAAGGAGTCTCGTGAATTTCTCTCCGGATGGGACGTTGTGGTGCCGAAAGGATGGGCCATGGCTTTTTGGAAGAATTTTATATTTGCCGGGGCACGAGTGGGAGGTGAGTTTCCTCGCTTCTTTGCAGAGTAACCCTCATTATATTCTCACATTTAACGTGCTTACTTTTGCAGGTTTACGCGAACGTCATAGCTTCCACTTTGAATCTGGCATTCCATGCTTTCCGTACGATTTCCCAGAAACTGCAGCCAGTCAGGAGTGGTGGGCACAGTCTAGAGCAGCAAAACAAGCTGTTTTCGATAGGACGCCTAAATCAAAGCGGCCGAATTTTGACAAGCTGCGGATATCATCACCCTTTGAACCGCATTTTGATGCTCTTGTTGGAAATGGGGATGCTTTGAAAATACGGCCAGTCGAGCCCGTCACCGGGGGCAAGCGTTCGAAAAAGGCGAAGAGAAACGGCAAAACCGCGTCTGCCAAGAACGCTCAAACCAAAAAGTCTACGAAACAGGAGCAACCCGATAAGACCACGGCGGTGCAACCTGCGGCGACGCCCGAGTCGGGTTCCGCTGAGGCCATGGAAGGAGTCGAACCAACTCCCACAACAGATGCTCTGGTCCCGAAACAGGAGCAACCTGATAGAACCACAGCGGTGCAACCTGCGGCGGCGCCTGAGTCGGGTTCTGCGGAGGCCATGGAAGGAGTCGAACCAACTCCCACAACAGACGCTCTGGTCCCTTCAACACAACCAACCACTCCCAATCTCGGAAAACTGGTCGTAATAAATAGCCCACGCGGCGTAACTCTCCTCCTCGCCGCCCTTTCCGAATCCAGTCCAACACCCATCCACGACCTCCTCGCCCAGCAAATCTCCAAACTGGCTCTTCAGCGATTTCCGGATAACTCTTTATCAAACGTGTCAGCATCGGTGTATGAGAAGGCCATGGCCCGGGTACGATTGACCATGATGCTTCGGGGTGCACCAGGGGATTGTGGGATCGTGTATGCTGCGTCGAGGGAGGAGTACGCGTTCTGGAGTACGGCCAAAAAGGGACAGGACTTTGAGATGAAGGCGGAAAAGACTATGTTGGTGAGTCTGCAGCCCGGTTCCTGTTGCATGTGGAAATGTCAGGGTTCTGACGAGCGTTGTCTGGCCACGCAGGACAAATTCCCGCCAGATTCGGCCATTTTTGGATATATCACAACAGGACGATTCTCTTTGGCGGAGGGTCACGGACAAGCGATTGCGTGCTGTACCATCGCGGGTCTGCAACGTGTTGTAGAGGATGGAAAGAGGTAAGGCGATGTGTTTGATCATCCCGTCTAACCAAATCTCTGACATGAAGTTTGAATGGCCATGTGTAGTCAAAAGCGAAAGCACCGCAACTTCGTTTTGGTGCGGGGGGTAACGGGAAGAGTGTGTAGACCTGCAACTTTTGATATTATACCATAATACAACATGTCCAACGGCCTTTGAGCTGTCCATTTTATTTTCTCCAATTAATCCAATCCTGCGAAAAACGATTTTCCTTTCTTTGCACCGGCAATTCCCCGCTTTGCCTTCTTGCGTTTCTTTTTCTTCTTTTTCTTCTCCGCGTCACTGTCATCACTGTCGTCAGACGAGTTCGCCTTTGCTCGCTTTGCCGCCGCGGGGGCGGTCGGTGCAGCTGGCTTGGGTATTGAAGACGCGTCCTCCGAGTCGGCATCCGAATCATTCTCCCCTTCGCCATTTTCGCCATTTCCCTCCTGTGGCTCCTCCGCATCTGAATACACCTCCTCGTCTTCCTCCTCATCCCCTTCCTCCTCATCCCCCTCCTCACTGTCATCGCCCTCTTCATCCTCATCCACCCGCTCGATCCCATCCACACTCCAAAATCTCACCATCTGATCATGCCCACAACTCCCAACCCACTCCCCATCTCTGCTCAACCTGATCCTCTCCACAGGCATCTCCCCATGTTCCCCGCACACGCCCACCAGCCGGTTGGGCATAATCCCGATCGACCGGATGATACCGTCCGAGGATGCAGTCAGGATGGTGGTTTCGTCAAGTTTGGCGATCGAGTCGATGGAGGATGGGTGGCCTGGGAAACGGTCGGTGCAGTCGCCCCAGTCGGCCCAGGAGAAGAAGAGGAGGGTGCCGGATTGCGTACCGACGACTGCTTTTGTTGTGTTCTGTGGAGGAAGTGGAAAGTGGGTTAGTCAAACGGGGGTTGTCTGGAATGCAAAAGGACCGGGGACATGGATGGGGATGTTTACTCGGACGACGGCAACGGATAAGAGTTCGTCGTCTTGATTTGCGGAGACTGCGACCGGTTTGGACTTGCGGATGTCGAAAATGGAAAGGCATCCATCGCCACTTGGTGACGCAACAAAAGAATTTGTCAGGATTCATTGGATGCGGGAAACCAGCGGCGCGAGAACGGAAAGGTAAATTACCTGGCAACCACCAACGTCTTTTTGTGCTCGACAAACTCCATATCCGATATGAAGTCGACGTTTTCCTTGTACTTCATAGCGACTTTTCGTTGTCGCGTGTCCCAAATCTAACAAAACGTATCGGTACACGCGGTGGGCTTCAGGTGTTCAGGTTTCTCAGCAACTACTGCAATTACCTTTACACAGCCTCCATCATCTCCCGACGCGAGCAGCGTTTCGTTCAATGTTCGCAGGGCATTTAATGGTTCGCTGATTGTTTTATAGGCGACGCTTGTGAAAAGAGTGTTCGCCGATCATGAAGATTGTCATGCACAGACTTACTCATGGGCTTTCGGTCGTTTCAATACAACCTTTCCCGTAGCGGTGTTCACAACTTGCAGAGATTTGTCTCCTGACGCAGTGAACAGAGCTGTGTACAAGAAGCAATGAGATACGCAGTCCGCGTGAATGCATTTATCAACCCAGCGAGATTGCATACATGCTCCATCCACACTGAACCCGATCGCGCGACAGGACTTTTTATGATGATGTGAGACGAAAAGCTCGGTATTGATGGGATTGGGTTCGTCGTCGGTAGGGGTTGCATATTTGTGACTTTTAGAACAAGAACGATTGCAGCGAGATGTAAGAATGGGAAGCCGGGCGAGAAACAAAATCAGAGCAAGCAAGTACCAGTGGACGCCGCCTGTTATCAGACTTGCCGCGACTATGTCTTGGGTCGGGTGGAATGCCAGGTCAAACACTTGGTCCGGATAGGATATGGGTGCTGGTCCGGCCTATTCATAGAAATATGGTATTGTGAGCGTGACTATCCATCTCTGGGACGGGTTCTAGCAGATTACCATTTCGTTGGTTGAGAATTCAACGCGGTCCGCTCGAAGCAGCATACCAAAAAATCAAGCATGGCTTACGTAATAATTTATTTTTTATTTTTGTTTGGAAATGAATTGAATTTTGAAGTCTCGCTTGCAAGTTCACCCCACAAACGTCCATCAAAATGACCACCGCAATGGAAATATACCAAGCTGAGCGATTGGACAAGGACAACCTCCTGTCTGATCCCACCGTCGTCAACAAGTACCACATTGCCGCTGATATCGCAAATGGTTAGGATTTCCCTCACGCGGTTTCCATATACTTTGAAGAATGTCGACATCCGAACTAACACTTTACGCTGCGTAGAGGCTATGAAGCGTGTGTTGGAACATACACAGCTCGGTCGGCGTATCACTGACATTTGCAAACTGGGTGACGATATTATTCTGGATATGGTATTGTTTGCGTCTCATTAGAAGACGGTATCCGCCCTCTCTACCGTGTTTCTCGCTGAACCTTGCCTGGAAACGTAGACCTCGAAAATCTTCAAAAAGGGCAACACAGAACGTGGAGTTGCGCGTCCAACGTGTCTGAGCGTCAACAATGTGTTGAGGAATTATGCGCCTGGTGCGGATGATCAGACGGCGTTGGTGGGCGGGGATGTGGTTAAAATGTTGGTGATCCCGTTAGTGATTGTCTTGAGTGCCATTTGTGTGCTGCATGGTCTAACTGTTCTTGATTTTGTTGTTGTTCAGCGAGCTGGGAGTTCACATCGATGGTAGTATTAGCGGGGGTTAATCGGGATGCGGAGGTTGAAAAACTGACCTCTCTTATTTATTAGGATATATTGCAACACTCGCACATACCACTGCCATCAACCCTAACCCACAACAGCCCATAACGGGCCGTTCCGCCGATGTCATCTGCGCAGCCTATTATGCGGCCGAAATCGCGTTGAGGATGATCCGTCCCGGAAACAGGGTACGTATTCTTGGACGGCTGAAGTGCGTCTCAACGTGCTGTATCTCAACCTTACTTCGAAAACAGAGCTCAGAGGTCATAGACGCCATTTCCCGCGTCGCCGCCGCCTTCAACTGCACACCCGTCTCCGCCACCTCCTCCTTCATGATCCGCCGGTACCTCCTCGAAGCCGGCAACGAACTCCCCAACGCCATCATTCCAGACGCCGAACCTCCCGCACCCTTTGATTTTCTCGAAAATGAAGCCTACTCCATCAACATCTTCATGTCGACAGGCACCGGGGATATCAGACCGTACACGGACGTCCGCCCGACAGTCTACCAACGGGACGTGAACGCTAATTACCCATTGAAGCTGAAAACGTCGCGGGCGCTGTTGTCGGAGGTGTCGAAACAATATGGAGTGTTTCCGTTTGCGTTGCGGACTGCTGTGGAGAAGGACCCGAGGGCTCGGTTGGGGCTGCAAGAGTGTTTGAATCATGGAGTGCTGATGCCGAGAGACATGATGTGCGAGGCGAACCGAGAAGCGGTGGCGCATTTCGGGTTCACGGTGTTGTTGTTGCCCGGTAGTGGTCCCATGCGGATGACGGTTGGGAGCGATGTGTTGGGATTGCCGTATGTGCATTCGGACAAGAGTATTGAGGCGTCAGGGGTCGCTGGCATTTTGAAGATGGCCGTGAGGAATGCAAAGAGTAAGGTACCGGCAATGAAGCAGGAAACTGTGATGGAAATGTAGAAGAGTTGGTATGGATGGAGACTCGTTTGGCGCAGGGTTAAATTATTAATTTTTCATTTAACTCCTCTTACGTGCTTTTTGCGTTGTGTGGTCGCAATTTTATACACAGAGAAGAACACGCTTAAGTAGAGCCAGAATTTATTCGCACTCGCAATTGGATGAATACTGCTACGTGGATAACCGTGACGTTCGTGCCCCCGCCTAGACCAAAAAGATCGCCCCGCCCTATCCTGCCGCATTGCTCACATCCATCGGCAGTCCCTCCCGCATCCATATGTCGGAATCGAACTCGCAAATCATGAATTCATTCTTCCGCCTCTGCGCTAATTTTCGGGCTAATTTTTCCCCAGCAGAACCCATGCTTTCCAATTGAATATCGTCAGGCACGATTAAAATCTCCAACCTCGGACACGATTGTACGACTGCGGACAACGCAGAAGCGGTAATCCGCGGCGCAGATGCAAGAGAGTTTATATTCAAATGCCGCAAAGCCCGTCGTGGGCCGTTATTCTCCAAGGAAAGAGCTAGGAGCCCTGCTGATGATATGCTGGTCCGCAAAAGATCGAGGGTCTCCAAATTGGGACAGTGCGCAGCGAGCGCGAGTAGGGACTCGTCTGTCACTCCCTTTTCCCGGCGCAAGGAGAGCCGCTTCAGCCTGCTGCCCAAACCCTTCACCAAAGCCTTCACACCCTTATTGGTCAACATTTCATGGGCGAAATCAGAGCCCAAAAATAGGCTTGTAAGGCTGGCTCCGTGCTCTGCAATAGACTGCAAGGCAGCGTCGTCCACGTCACAGTCCAAAAGAGACATAATCTGCAGGCGGGGACAGGACTTCAAAAACTGGCACACAACCGAATCGTTTACCGTATGCCTCATTCCCATGAGGTCAAGCCTTTCTAAGGCTGGGCAGGACACGGCGACAGTTGTGACCCAATCTCGGGAGGGATGCTTCCCGAATCGATCAGGAGCGAGCACCAGTGCCATCAAGTTTGGGAACGAGCGGAGAAGTGTAGCCTTGAACCACAAATTCCTCAGGTTGAGGAACTTGAGCGTCGGGCTCAGGGACGAGAGGACTGTGTCCAATAGTTTGGTGTTGATATCAGCGTCAATCTAAAAATGTGAAAAAAGGAATAAAGTGAACCAGTGTTGGCAGAGGACTGCACATTTACAGGCACCTACGAGCTCTAGGCACACAATATTCTGGAGCGCTGTGGTGAGGGCGGTCACCGTGACTGATCCAAAAGCCCCGTTGTGAAGCTGCAGGTGTCGGATATCTTTCCTCCAGACCAGAAGATGGGCCAGTGTGGCGTCTCGTAACGGACGGTTATAGGTCGAAGGCAGACCTTCCAACACGAGACTGCTGGTGGGCGGCTTGCAGGCGTCTTCAATATCATCCTGGGCGCAGCTCACAAAGAACTGAAAAAGAGACAAGGGGAGACGCCAATTGATGTCGGTATCAATAAGATGCACCTCTCGATAGAGGATGGGCATTGCAGAATTGGACCATCTCTTTGAAACAAGACAACACGCCGAAAGTGTGCGTTTTGACAGGCCGTTGGAAAAGATAGCTGTCAAAAGTTCAGGAGGTAGGCGGCCAGCGGCGGACGGTTTGCGCTTCCGCGACCTGCGCGACCGAGAGCGCCTGGGAGTGGGCACCAGCTGATTGGGCGCAGAATACTGGCGAGGCTGCTCATCTGCAGGGCCGGGAGACAACCCGGCCAAGTCCAAATTCAAAAGCATTGCTGCAGCTGAAGTTGCCTGCAGGACTTTCCTTGTCTTTGCAGGAGGAGGTATGGAGAGCAGAGCCTCGTGGCATAGTTTCAAAGCGTAGTACCAGACCTTTGCCCCCACTTCTTGTACGTGACGCGGCAACTCCTCTTCCTTCATTGCTGCAATCGCGTTGAAGGAACCAAAGATGCAGGATGTGTGGGAAGACGAGAAGCGGGAAGCCAGGACAAGTCAAACCAAACGAGGTCGGGTCACGTGGTTTCTAAGGGTGCTTCCGACTATATAAAGGATACCTCATGGTATTTGAACCTCCAAATTCCAGTATCTAGAAAAGTACCTACCTTCGACTCCCCGCCCGTTCCGAACAAAACTCCTTCAAACATACATACCACGACAGCACAACGACTTGTCCACCAATTTGCTCTTCGGCAGTCTTGTGCAAGGCTTGTAGTCCCGTTTCCAACACTCCTCTGCCGGTCTTCTCGTCAAATGAATGTCCTCGTCTACACCGGTCCAGGAACCGCAAAGGGTCCTGTAGACCACACTCTCCTGACTTTGAAAACCCATCTATCCACTTCCTATGATGTTATTCCGGTCGATGCTCCCACTTTGGAGGCTGCTCCGTGGCAACAAACGACCTCGCTGCTCGTCATTCCCGGTGGAAGAGACCTGCCTTATGTTGAGCACCTGCACCCCACCGCCACCGCAGCCATTAGATCATGGGTAGCAAAGGGGGGAAGGTACCTCGGTATATGCGCGGGAGCCTACTTTGCGTGCGATAGGGTAGAGTTTGAAATGGGAAGGAAAGGGTACGAAGTAGCTGGAGACAGGCACTTGGGATTTTTGAAGGCCACAGCCAGAGGAAGTGTCGCAGAAGGGTTTGTCTATGGGGAGGAAGACGGAGCGAGAGCGATGGAGATCACAATCGAAGCAGGAAAGCTTGGGTGGTTGGATGAAGTGAACGGGCAGGCCCGTGCTCATGTTTATGTGAACGGGGGTCCCTACTTTGACATTGATGCAAACTCCATGGAGTCCGGCACTTCGGGAGAGACAGCAGGAAATCCAAATGTACTGGCATGGTATGCTTCTGACGAGTCGACTGAGAAGACTCGGCGTCCAGCCATAGTAGAATGTACGGTGGGCACTGGGATGGCAATCTTGACAGGTCCACACGTTGAGTATCGTCCCGATATCCTGTCACGACATTCGGCTAATCCGCACGTCAGTCGGATTCTCCCTTCACTCATTGCGTCGGATGAGACGCGTGATAGACTAGTGCGGAGTTTACTGTCTCGTCTTGGTCTGAAATTGAACGATCAAAAAGATGTGGCCTCAACCCTAATGGACATGACATGTCCCGAAATTACCGAGATGCATTTGTGCCCTGTCGGCGAATCTGGGGAGGAGGAGGTGGATACTCTGATGCGGGCATTGGAGAATTCCGGGAAGGTTGGGGAACAGGCGGTCCTGTTGGAAGACTCTGTAAATGTGCTTTGCTTCCGGCATAACGTCGCTGGTGAGGTCGATAATACAACATCAATTGTGAACCAATCCAATCCCACCGAGGAAGAGCCCAAGCCAACAGTAGTCATCAACGTGCACCCATCGCCGATGGGTTTGCCTACTGAAGCAACGCCAAAGTTCAACCTCCAACAATATGCCGAAGCATTAAAGACCGCGAGATTAAGTATGGGATCTCCTTTGGCGCCCTGGCGGTTTGGATCCAGCATACTCTATGGAGAAGTTGTTTCTTCGACTCAAACCTTGCTCGAGAAGTACGTGCTGTGAAAGGTGATTGAAATGGTTGATGCACAGTGGACCCTGAACTGCGATTTTTTTCCAGGAATCTGAAGTTCTCATCCGCGATACCATCTGGTCTCGTTTGCGTTGGTTCGCACCAAGTTGCTGGCCGCGGTCGGGGCCGCAATTCGTGGATATCACAGTCAGGATGTCTCATGTTCACACTGTCACTCCACCACCGCGACGCACGATCAGTTGTGTTCATCCAATACCTTGTCGGTCTAGCCATTGTGGAAGCAATACGTGGATTGCCGGGATGTGCGGTATGCGAGACAATCCGATGATATTTCGTCTGGAAAGCCTAAACTTATATCGTTCGTAGGATCTTCCCGTACACCTTAAATGGCCGAACGATCTGTACGCGGTGTTAGACGATGGACCCAAAAAGATTGGTGGGATTCTTGTCACTTCCAGCTACCAAAAGGGGACGTTCTCTCTGTTTATAGGTAACATTAGCAGCCATCAGACTTATTGTACACTTCTGTAATACTGACCGCTCCTCAATTTGATCTTCAGGTTGCGGCGTCAACGTCGCAAATGCAAAACCCACACTATCAATAAACGACTTGATCTGTCAACGAAACGCGAAGATGGACACCAACGCGTCTCCTGTACCACCGATCACGGTCGAGCAGGTTTTGGCTCATATACTGGCAACTTTCGAAGATATGTACAACGAGTTTGTAGCCGCAACCAGTGATGGCCGGTACAAGTTTGCGTTCGAACCGTTTTTGGAGCGGTATTATTCCAGATGGTTGCATAGGTACATCTTTAGCCTCTTCTTCCCGAATCTGCATCCTTGTCTATCTGATCTGACACATTCACCTGCTACAGCGATCAACTGGTAACTCTCCAAGATGCGGACAACGCCCTTGCTAGGATAGTCGGGCTAGATTCGAGTGGATTGTTGAAGGCGGTTGAGGAAGGTGGTGGGAGGGAATATCTGCTCCAGCCGGATGGAAATAGTTTTGATATGATGAAAGGCTTGATTAGTAGGAAGCAGTAGAATGTATATAGAAAAATAAGAAAGTCGCAGTGCACGGGAAAATGGTTTGGTGATTGAAACAATTTTGCGTCCTTGACGGTGTGTTTTCGGATACCTATCATTAAAGCTGGGATAGGCCTGGCGGGGAATATAGCGTTCATATGTATGTGAAGTTTCTTTGCCCCACCTTTCCATTTGAACTGGTCTCATTAATGCTCATGGCTAAGTAAATGCATAGGGGGGGTCTTGAGATTGTGGGGTAAATAGAGAGCAGGCTTGGGTATCCAGAAATTTGCCGACAGAATTTGAGGCAAATTACTTATGAAATCAAAGATCACGGGCCTTTTCATCATCTTCTGTCCTAGTTTCCTTCCAACCCAACTACTTACAACCTTCAAAGATGGGAAAGAAAGATAAAGCAATAGCCTCCCCACAACCAGTCCCCACCGCAAACCACATCTTCACCCTCCCCCACGAACTTCTCACCCAGATCTTCATCCACTCCGGCTCGACCGCCCTTCCCCGCACCTGCACCCGCTTTTTCGCGATATCCCGCCCACTTGTCACAAGGGTACTGTGGCTCTGCGCCAAATACGGACCCCAAAGAGCGGCGATAGGATGCTGGCGCATCGGCTTCTTTGCGCGAAAATGCGATTGCAGCGAAAAGGCTCGCAAGGGCGTTTTGGAGGATATCGAGCGTATGGAGGAGGATGAGGTGGACGACGCGGGGGTGGCGACTGAAAAGGGTGGTCGGTGGGGTGGAAGGGTGGTGGAGATTGTCAAAACGGCCGTGTGGAGCGGGGAGAATGAAGGTGATCAGAGTGAGGAGGGTGTGCGGTCGTGGGATAATCGGAGCAAGTGTCCGTGTGAGGAGACACAGCTTGCCATACTTACGGCTTTGGAGTCTTATGGAGTTGATGTGTCGGCGGGTGGGGATTACGCGTTGAGAATGGCGGCTGCGAGTTGGCATCTGAGATTGTGTGAAGCGTTGATGAGGTGGGGTGCCGACCCAACGGTAATGGTAATTTTTGAGAAAAAAAGATGGTGGTGGTTAGGGAGAAGGACGAGACGGGTCGGCGGTGGTGCGGTGTGGGGTGGCGATGAGGACGATGGTGCGGGACCATCACTCCCTTTGCACAATCTTGCAGCGCAGCCGTCAGTTCCACCACCGCCCGCTGTACAGCAACAAAACCCGTTATCACCGCAACAGTTACAGCAGCACCAGCAGCAACCTCCACCGCAGCCTCAAGCGCACCCGACACCACAACCTCCACCGCAACCTCAAGCGCAGCCGACACCACAACCTCAACAACATCCTCAACCACAACCGACACCGGTACTTGCAACACATGTAACATCTCGTCCGAACGGACGCCTCCGAACCATGACCGCAGTCCCGTTACTCCTTCAAGCGGTTCGCGAAAACCAAATCCCTCTCATTCGCCTCTTCTTGCGCGATCCCCCGGCGATCCCGCCCGACCTCTCGTCGCAAGCCTTAACCGTGGCTCTAAACCACTCTCACCACACTGCTGCCAACATCCTTCTGCATAACGGTGCCCGCATCCACCCTCGCTCTCTTCACAATATCCTCCACAGGGCACAGACGCGTCGCCTCGCGCTCGGTCCCCGTGATGCCTACGCACGGCATTTGTTCATCGGAATTTTGGCATTGGATACATCTGATTACCTGCGTTTGCGGGCTACCATCATTCGGGCTTGCGCAGAGATCGGTTGCGTCGAGGGGTTGAAGGCGTGCGTTTTGAGAGGGCCGGATGGTGAAGCTTTCAATGCTACTTTGCAATCCACAACCGCTTCAGCTGATCCTAGTTCGCAAACCACTACCAACGTCATCCTACCAACTAATCCTGTGGGGGGCGATGCGGACGCATGGTCCGGCCTCCCTCTCTACGCCTCAGTCTACAACGGAAACCTCCAAGCAACCCGCTACCTCCTCCACCACGCTGGCGCCACCACCCGCAACTTCACCTTCAAACAGCGCTCCTTCTGCATCATGCTCCTGACCGTTGAAGCCATGGCGATGGCCATGTTCGGCGTGCTCGTCGGCGTATGGATATTCGGAATCAGCCAGGGTGTAGCCCGGCGGGCAAACCCCACTTCTGCACCCGACCCCATTGCGGATCCCGAGAACGACATTAACATGAGCGCACCGGATTCGGTGACGATTGGAGAGTTGACGGGGTTGGCGGTGCCGTCGTTATTGGCGTTGGGGATCATGTATCGGTTGGTGCCGTTTCATGATATGTTGAGGGCGTACTTGGAGGTGGTGAGGGAGGACAAGAAGAGGAGGAGGATTGATACTGAGGCGCAGAGGGAAAGGGATTTGGAGAGCGGTGTGGAGGGGCCTTGAACGATGGGTGGGGAAACTTGTTTCGGATACCCTTTTGATAAGTCTTTCGGCTGGGACGCCTTGTCTATGTAGTCAAGTTTTTGAACATATCACTGTCCATACTCTTGTTCTGTACTTGCCAGACATAAGAGTAGCATGTACGTACCCATCTAACTTTCCCTTGAGCATTTCAGTTTGTCATGTTGCAACTCAGAGGTGGTGCGGTTGGTTCGACCAGCGACAAATCATGGACAGAATGTCGAAGGAGTCCTATATATTTCAGGCCAAAGACTCTCCAAAGACTCACACTGTCCTCTCCTTGGAATAAAACTGGAATTGTCTTCACAAACCACCTTTTTGCTCCGGCCTGCTCATAAGGTTCCGCTTTCTGCCAAGATGCCCGTGGAAACTCGCGATACCCAAGGTGGTTGGCAAATGTTCAGTAGACCAAGAAACATTGCATCCTACTGAGACTTGACAGCTCATTTCAGATATCTGCACGCTGTCAATGTCTAACAAAACAAACGAAGTAGACGCCAACACCCTCGCTCCCCACGTCCAAGACTTTCCCTCGCCATCCGAAATCGCTGAAAGGTTCCTCCAAGAATTCCACGAATCCGCCAATGTTCTTGCAGACTACCTCCGCCGTCACAACTACTGTATCTCGTTCAGACGCAAAATGCCGGACCCAGAGTTCCAGTCCTGCGAAATGGCGCTTCTCGCCCAAATGCTGCGCGCGCAGCTCGTCGAGCACGGGTGGGTGGTCGAAAGGGTAGAGGTAGCGGAGATGAAGGAAGCCTGTGGAAGGCCTGTCCTAGCATACAGGCTATCTTACACCATTGAAGTGAAGTTCCCGATTGAGGCGCTCGTGTCTCATGTCAAAAATGCTGTGCCGAAGAAGGAAACCACGTAGTGTTCTGAAGGGATTTGTTTGCGTGGATCGGGAGTCACTTCTTGCTGGAGTTATGCGGGTGCAAGGGTCTTGTAAAACCGTAATCTTGCAACTTTTCTTCTTGATGGGATTTAATATTTGCTATACGATGCTGTATACTTTCTGGACGAGAAAGATGCCATTCGCGTGTTTAGGGTCTTTCAGGGTGCCAACCTGGGTATCCGCTGCGCGCAGCACCCGCTTCGGTGAACCCCTTTGACCTTTGGCAGTCACGATCATAGCAGCATTAAACGTACCACTCATTTCATTGTTCGAAGTTCTCTCCTTTTGCGGACACACTTTATCGTCTCTCGACAGTACTTTCCTACTCTTCTCCGCAACTGTTCTGAACCATGCAAAACCACGGCGAGGAAGGTGCTGATTGAGCGCCCAATCGTATCATCAGCATCATCAATGTCCTAAGACCTCCACTGATACCTTTTACGTTGTCAGTGCAAACGCTCGTGAATTCAAGCTCAATCGCCATACCGACGCCTGACGTCGTGCAACGTTCCAAGATGCAGACTTCCCGGTCTCGCTTGATCGACGAATACAACGCGTTGATCCAAGAAGTTGCGTTGCGGATGGCAGAGGGAAAACTCGGGTGCACCATTGCGCGATTGCATCCTGTCCCGCGTTTGACCGAGAAAGACAAAATCGTCTTGAAGGACGCCCTGTGCGAAACGATTCGCTCGGCTGGGTGGACCGCGTCGGTGTCGGTGCAGGATCGTCCTGGGGTTTACTTGTGCTCCGTTATGGTGATGGCTGCGGGTACAGTATTTTAAGCCAAACTGCCGTGATATCACATTGACATTTCCATTTGACCAAAGTACTTCCACAGGCAATGCCCAACGAAACTAAAACGGTGGCGCGCTGGACTTGCACGCGCTCATGAGCAGACGTTGCGGTTCGCAGAATACTTTAGCCAACGATGCGTAAACGTACTCGATATGATATGCTACCAAAGAAGTGTAATAATACTATGCTAAGTCTACGGGGGGAGATAATACCCGAATCCAGCCCAAGTATTTGTAGACAATGTGTGCAATTTTTGAGTCACATGGAGGATACGCCGTGGACGGAGTAAGCTGAAATCAAATCCAGGTCCTTGGGACTTGTGTGCTACAATTGGTTTGCTCCTGCTCTCAACTCTGTAGTAGGTTTAATCCCAGGCAACATCCCACGGAGCAAGTTGTCACTAGCTGGTATCCGGTTGATTCGGGGTTGCGCCTACTGCTTGCGAGAGCAAGCTTCACGTTCGGCTCACCAGCGTTAAAGCATGGCGCAGACGGATACGGTGATACACCCGTATCCTCAGTTGGCTGTCTATCCACCTCTCTTTGTCACAGTGCAGCGCTGTCGCTCGAAAGGATTGTCGGATGCGTTCGCAAAAAACAAAGAAGCATTTGTTGACAAGACTGCACACATGAATGTGGGATACTATCACTTCACAACATGCCGCCAATGCTCATCCTTCTGTCCGGGGACAATACAAGGCAGGTCTTCCTCCAGTTTGTCTTTTTCTCACCTTTAAACGTTTGCCTGCCGACGTTACAAGAGACTCTTCCTTTCACCTGGAAAAAGCCCAGACCATGACCTCTGCGGATAACCAATGTGGGCCTGACATGCAGCGGTGTGGCCGTTTTGTTTTGAACCTTTATATTGAACCTTCATTTGAAATAGTCGAGTTGATCAGAGCGGCAGCTCCCATTTCCCTTCCTGCCACTGCCGATGTGGCCCAAACCGTCGCCAGCCGACTGACGACAGAGAGATATTGGAAGCGGTTGCAAAGAATCTCCGAAAAGGAGAACTATCAACTTCATGCGTCCGACTGCTGCCGCGTTCCGGCTTTCTGCCTGGCGAACGAAACTACCTCATCAATGCATTGCGCAGTGTGATCACTTCCAACGGCTGGAAAGTGGAGCTTATTAACATCACTGACTTTTACCGTCCTGTCGAGTTCTTTGACTTTCCTGGTCGTCGGGTCGCCATTGAGTATCAATGCAATGTGACCGTAAGGTTCCCACCTACTGGTGCGGGGACGCCGGACTACTTGCCTCTGCTTAAACCACCACCAATCTTTTGAGGTACAGTTTTCCAAGCCAGTTGTTTCTCTTGCCGTTAACTGTCAGCCGTTACGCTCCACCAATATTCATCCCCTTTCACAGCTCTTGATGAACGTCGCGTTAATATTAGCAAAGCAAGATTTCTCGTGCGCTCCGAAACGTTTTGGAAGATTTTTTGCACAACGTCTTCGTCGTCTCATAACTCTTGAGCTTGTAAAATACAGCTATTTGCTTGCGTAGCACACCGTGCCTCTTGCATTGTGCATTCGAGACGTCCATAGAAAGCTTGTTTCCCAGATGTTTCACTCCCCGTCGGAAGAGACACTGTCTTCCATCCAGATGCATCTTTTACCGGGATCTGCAGCCGTAAAAACCCAAAGCGAAGCCAAAAATGAGAAAAGCAACAACATTAGGTGAAGTCCAGAGAAATGCGCTGGGATTTCACCATCCGCCCAGGCAGCATTCTGGCACACCTCCAGCAATTGATGAAAAGACCACGGCGCCATCCTTTTGATTCTGGCAGCAGTGCTGTGTGACTTTTCTGAAAGGTCTGATTGGTTAAAACTTGCATAACGTTTGTATGATATTGGCGGTTCTTTGCGCAGTTGCGCAGCCGTAGCTTACCACCCCTTCTCTTTGTCACAGTGCACCGCTTGAAAAGATGTCAGATGCGTTCGCAAACAGCATAAGAGTATGGTTGATACGACTGAATGCGGGATACGGTGACTCCACAACACGAGGCCAATGAGCACTCTGGCGGTCGCAATGCCCGCGTTCTGTCTGGAGACAATAAACGTCAAGTCCTGCGCCCGTTCGCCTTTTTTCATTTTTTTCCTGTGTTTCCAGCCTTTACTGCTTTCGCCAGCGCAACAGCTTCTCATCTGAAAGGCCACAATGATGAACACATCTGATGACAACCAACGTAGGCGCCTAAAAATTCAGCGTTGTGGCAGTTCATGTTGGGGCAGTAGAAGTAAATCACTGTTTAAAGTAGTCTGGTTGATGAAAGCCGCGATTCCGAGTTCCTTACCCACCTGTGTTGAAGTGGCTAGAGTTTTGGGCAACCGACTGATGGCTGAATACAAGGAGAAACTGGAAGCAGTTGCAGCCGATTTGCGAAAGGGATATCTCTCAACTTCTGTCAACCGGCCCCAGCCAGATCCCGACTTTTCACCCGGTGAAAAGGAATGCCTAATTGAGGGGCTGCGCAGTGCACTAATATCCAACGGCTGGGTGGTGGCGAGCATTGGCAATAGTGGTGGAGTTTATCCCGACTTTAGGCACACTTGGCGAGTGGTTGTCAACTTTCCCGCAAATCCTCTCGGGAAGCCGGGATACTTTCATCTGCTTGCATCACCTGAACCTGCCCCATGGGAGGTAAGGTTCTCTTTTGAAAACCGAAGCTCTCCTCTAGCGCTTTAATAGCAATTGATATGGACATATGTCCTTCATCTTCCGCAGCTCAGGCCAATCAATGGAAACTAACAACTCAGCTTTCGGTATGTTGGGAAAGTCTTTGGCAAAATTTCGCACAAAATCTAGCCACGTACCTTTGCTTTGTAAAAAGCGAGTTCCTGAAACTGCGTAGTCATACGTGCCATTTGCCGTTTCTGTCTCGGCATTTTGCAATTCCGCGCGTTCCGTTTCAGCCAATTGACCAATTCTTCACAACGCCGCGAGGCGACGCCAAAACCAAGAGCTAGGCCAACACCTTGTCTCCAGCCCATGCAGGTTACATTTTGACTAATTGAAACGGTTTGCCAAAAGGCGAAACTCGCATGATACCCTTCAATTCATTCGGATGACATTGTCGTTTGCAAGTGCGGCTGGCAGTCATTCACCGTTCAGATGGCAATTTAAATGATCATTTAGTGAACTAGTCGTTCTATTTCACACTAATCCCAGAAGTCCCATTGCAGACGGGGTCCCAGTCGTGGCGACGCGCATGAAGAGGACGAACAAACCCCACCATACAAATCTCTTGGGGACCTCTCGGCGCCTCCACCGTCCGCACAGTAGTTTGGGGTATCTTTTGTGGGAAGCAAAAGTTAGGCTTTAATTTTCTTACTTCATTACCCGATGGGCGTTTGATGGTCTATTTGATTCCTGTGAACTTTTCGTCCCGGGAGGTGTTGTGGATACCGGTGCTGCGCAGAGTTTTGGAAAGTGCTGCGCACAAGTACTGTCTCCACTTCTTGGCTTTCCTACTTCTGTAACAGAAAGATGTGCGTTTTCATTCGCGATATGTTTTAATTTATTATCAATAGGGCGTTTGAATCCAATCATCTCACTCATTCTGTAGCCTAATAATTCATCCCAGCGACAATTCCTGCCAATATCACCACAGCCAAGTGGAAGGCCACCCCCACAATTGCCAGATTGAATCCTATCCCAAACCCATCAGACACTTCTATTGCCCAAAGAGCAATAGCGGTAATTTGACCACAAACTGTAAGTTAACGGAGAAATCGGAAAGACGTCAGAGGGACAATTAGACTCCGGGGTTTGTTTTGGACTTAAAAGGCGGTGCTTACCAGAGATGAGGATCGCGACGGCTCCAGCGATGACTCTTGAGCGGTTTGCTGACATGAGCACCATAGAAAAGAGCACTGTATCGGATGACAAGGTGAGGACTACAATTCTGACCCAACGTTCATTGCACATCAAGGTCGCGTACCCAGCCCAATCAAAGACACAAATAGGGAAGCAGGCATTATGGCCGAAGCAGCAATGGTCTTTGAGCAGGTGTCTCCGTCACAAGTTTGACTCAACGGCACACACATGGCTTGAAATGGCCTTGTTACGCATATAGTGTAAAGACCGGCTTTGACAAACGTCTTGGATGACGCCCTAAAAAAACGGATCAAGATCTTCAGAACTTCGCTCCATCTTGCGCTGTTTCGACTGAGAGTACATACCAGCCATGGGCCCAATCAGGACTCGCCGTCGCAACTACAGATATGATCATAGACAATAGCGTAAACGGCGCCAACGACCTGCGTACCCAAGCCGTAGCGCTTGAAGACTCGCGATTTCCTGCGGCCAGCGCAGGAGAAAAATGCTTTTGCCCAACGGTCGCTGGAGTAGGCTGTGATGAGGAATAAGTAGATTGATGGGAGTAGTAACCATCATGAGGTTGCGAGAGCTCGGCGCGGGCGGAGTCGAAGTAGGCGGCTTCCTGCGGCTGTTGGATACCCATTGTTTGATGCGTCCTTGGGGAATAGTGAAATGAAGATGTTTATGCTGATTTGATTTTTGTGGGCATTTCATTTGTCTCTGTCTAACTTTATATTTCATTTGGCGGGCCTTTCACTGCCCTCCTCCGGAACTACTGTACAATATGTGAATAGCTATGCGGAGGGCGTAGAAGTAAGTTTTTCATCAAATTCGGTCCTTCTTTTCATTTTCTCATGTCCCTATGTGGCGCAGCACATCTTTTGGGGCTCTCCGTCTTGTCTCCGTCTCCGACATTCCGGAAACACATCAACGATGGTGAAATTACGTTGAAGTGCCATCAATGCCAAGACTGCAACTTTTATCTTGCCTGCCACGGAAGATGTTTCGCTTCCGTCTGTCCTGCAGACTATGCCAAGGAAACGATGTCTCTTCTCTTTGTAGCAGCGGCGAATGTTAGAAGGGTGGTGGTCGTGGCCCTGGAGAGGAAATCAAGCATGGAGCGGATCGCTGTGAAAATGCGGTGGAATCTTATGTCGGTGCTTGATATCGCGAAACGCGCAATTAAAAGAACGGGGATTGTATCTTCTGAACCTAGATCGGCTCATTGGACACTTCTGGCACACACCGCCACGGCAACATTAACGAAGCTGCAGACAATCTGTACCGTTGATGAAGTAGCAGCTGAAGGCGCAGAGGGACCTTGTTCAGCAGTGAAATGGACAAGAAGATGGGATGTGTTCTCGTCAAGTCTTGATTTGGTTGAGAGCGTTTAATGAAGACTTGCACCGCTCGTAAGGGGGCTGTCAAGGGTATCGAAACATACACGTAAACATAACCGTCGTTTATGGGTAACGCTTGTCTCGATCCCCGGACACCACATCATTTTTTTGATTTACAAGCTGGGTGAGGCGCCGAAGGCGCCTGGTGTGTCTTCATTGAACTGAAACAGCTTGGACTCCTTATGGGAAAGGGAACAGGCACTTACAACCGCCGTTTCTCCGCGTTCTCTCAATCTGCATATGGCATCCATAGAAGGAAATGTATCCAAGACAGACTGCGATGGAGTTCATACAGACTGCGATGGAGTTCATACAGACTGCTTTTGCCAATTTCGTCCGTTTTTAAGAGGTCCAGTACCTTTCTTTTCCTTCCGTTCAAAGTGGAAGAGTGTTTCATCAGTCAGTTCCTTTGTAATTCGCTGGGAAGATTGTTGTAATACCGACAAACAAACTACACACATCCGCACATAAATACGTTCATCCACGACAACAAACCAACCTACCCAACAAACGACAACAACAAACCAAACGACAAACCAAACGACACGCGATGCCCAAAGCAAAGTCATCGGCATCTCTGTGAGTCCTAAACATTCACCGTTTGGGTCCTTATTAGTGTTGGGATGGTTTCATGACAACAACGAGCGATCTCGAGGACGACAGAACGCGGGCTTTATTTTAATATTTTAGGATTGTATTTTCCCATATTTTTTTTTTTACCTTACGCCCGCAAACACTGTATCCCGCATATCAAGATGCTTAGAAGAGCCTCCTTTCTTCGTCAAAGTCCTGCAGTCAGGGAGCGGTCAACTCTCAGATACAGGTGGTTTCCCATAATTCTTCGGTGTGTAGATCCTGGGTATCCATCGTTCCGCTGAAGCAAGATGGCTTTCTTGTGGGCAACCTTTGCCTTTCTTCAGACGACACAGCTGAAATCACTTTTGGACAATCTATCTAGCGCTACGAATCTTGAACGCCAACTGGTTTAGTGCACGTTTTGATCGTTCTTTTACAGATTTAATATTGACACAAAGAGAACCGCAGCAAAAACATGCGGACAGCAACCTTCCTCTACGCCATTTCATCCCCAAGGGGCTGTTTTAACAACTTTGGTGGCACTTCGTAGACCGTAAACCTTTCATCAAAACCAAACGTTAACAATGGGCCATGCGCCAAACCGGAAGCACTGCGCGGATCTTACCAATTGACATCACTCAACCCCCCCTTATCCGTCCAAAACTCCACACAATTCCCCACCACCCCCAAATCAAACGGATTCATCATCCGTCTCCGATACACGGGCAAATGGCGGTCATCGGGATGCACCATATACGCAAACCTAAACCAATTCGCCGACTCGTTTGTGGTTTTGCCCATGGCTATTTGCGCGCTTTGCGCGAGTACCAGGAAAAAGACCCAGAACATGTTGAAGGACGTCCAGCAGGCAGTGAGCAGTGACCAGGTGTCGTAGGTGACAAAGGCGCAGGCGGAAGGGGTTAGGAGGGGGCAGAGGTCGGCGTCAGCGGGGGCGGATGGAGCCAGGGCGGACAGATCTGGGTGATGAGGAGGGAATAACTGAGTTTTTCGCCATCTTGAGGAGAAAGGAAGATTGCCGCCGACCGATGACTAACATGAAAATACAATGTACACAAATATCCCTGCACCCGGTACAAGAGTGAGGATGAAAAACATGAAGTACCGGTGATTTAGCGTACCAACTGAACAGACCACATACAAAGCTTCAGTGTTCAGACAAACCAACAAAATTTTGAAGCATTTCACACATACCGCAATTGTATGTCCACGGGCAGTGATGGTCGAATTTCGCCACGCAACGGTCGCAAACTTTACAATGTTTACTCCGTACTGGCTTTCGGATCTGCAAACATGTGCAGACGGCACTTTGGTTAGATTCGGAGGCGCAGATGAAGGGAACCACGACTGCAAGTGACATACCCCGCAAGTATTGCAATAATGACGGGAGTCCAAATGGCCTTCATCTGCTAAAGCAAGAATAGTCTATAGAAAAGGGAAAAAAACCTATGAGTATCAGCGACCTGAACAGAAGGCGACGAGAACACTATCAAGCGAGTTCGTACTTGATGTCGCTCGTCCGCCCCGGCTTTGCGGATGTACCCAGGGTCGCCCACAATACCCTTGTAAAACGAATATATACAAATCCCAAAAAAGGAGAGAAACATGATATGTTGAATGTACAAAAATCCAGTATCTGGGAGGGAAAATATTTAGAAACATTGATGACTGGCCACGCACTGGGAAGTGCACTTACATGGTACAACTCGTAGCCACGTAACAAAAGCATAAAACAATGTTGCCTGGGGTATAGACGTCATCAAAGGCGTGTGAACCATGTCCCGGTCCCCCGCCATCAAGTATCTGACGATGAATATTGTTTGAATGGCCCATAGTAGAACCATCACCAGCGGCAGGGCCACGTAGATCGGGAACATGGAGAAGATGTTAAACAGAACGGGGATTGCAACGAACGGGACGGCGTATATTATTCGGTTTGCTGTGCGCTGCGTTGTGGTACCGTATTCAAGGTTAGTCAATTGATAAAACATGGCCCGGCACAGCAATTTACGCCTTCCAACCTTGTCGTAAGGTTTGCCGTCGGCTCCTCTGCCCTTGGGGGGAGGTTTCGCACCACTCCGAACCAGCATTTGGTCTAGTATGTCACCCATACCGCGCTCCTTCGCCCAATCGATCGCAGTCTTTCCTTCGGGATCCTTAATATCCGCTCTCGCCCCAGCTTTGATTAGTATCTCGGCGAACGGCTCCACGTGGTTGGAGATGGCCTACAAGCGGAGCACGCGTTTGAAAATTGGAACGAGGAACCCCAAGAGAAATTCCACTTTACAGCATACCGCCCAGTGCATCGCGGTGTAGCCAGTTGGATCCGCTATATCCAACGCCGCTTTCCCCCTCAACAATTCCTCCATCGAATCCACCGAATTACCCTGGTATGCAGCCCACATCAACGCTGTCCGTCCCATTGAGTCTGGAGCATCCACATCCATCCCGATCGCCAAGAGATATGCAACCATGTACGAATGTCCTGCATGCGCGGCCAGATGGAGTCCGTTGTATCCCTGGTTATCCATCAGAGTCGGACTTGCACCTTTTTTGTACAAAAAGTTCACCATTTGAACGTGGCCGCTTCTGTTCTCCGCGTTGCATCCAATCATTAGCCTCCCAGCGCATACAACGTGAATCCGACACAACCATACCGTGCCGCCCAATGTAAAGGAGTTGCTCGCAACTCTCCTGGTTGCAAGCTAGGCATTAGCATTCCAAACTAGCCCCTCTCGAATAAGTGCCGAATCCTCATACCTCCGTACGCGTCAATTTCAGCTCCTCGGTCAACCAAAAACTTTGCCACAGGGAGTTGATTGTTCTGCAGACATAGTGCTCATCTTAACTGATCGCAAATTACGCCTCTCATAAAATCCATATAGCCTCAAACTCACGATGGCTGCCCAATGTAACGCTGTACAGTTCTCTTTATCTCTATCCATAGGTGTTGCAGCTCCCGATTCAATCAAGGACATAACGCGTGGTAGGACTCCTCTTTGCGATGCCTGAAACAGATCAAGTTCTGCGTGGTGGCCCCCTTCAGCACGCGGTTTGGAATAACAGCACTGTTCATTGAGGTTCATGAGGCTCACCATGGATATTGGGAAGAGTATCAAGACGGACATCTCCGCCTCGAATGGTTTTAGTAGCAAACGAGTCATCCTCATTCCCATCCTCTGCGTGGCCGTGGTCATGGTTACAATTTTCGTGCCCATGGCCGTGTGAGTGGTGGTGGTGGTGATGGTGTTTTCTGACAATGGACGAGTCGCCAGATGCGACGGCGGCAACTGTGCTCCCAAGAGTGGAGGCAGCAGCTACTACGGTCTCTGTAAAGTTTGAGAGGAGTGGTTCCTTTGCTTGGCGACGTTCGTCGGTGAGCATTGTTTTGGGGGTTGGTAAATGTGAAGTACGCGATAGGGCGGTGATTGCAGTAGGCAGTTCCAAGGAGAAGGCCAAAGGACGAACGAGATAGGTAGTATTGGTAGTTTCTATTCCCCGCACTTCCTTTCCATTAGCAGACTTTAACGAGTTCCGATATACAACTCAATGCTGGAAAGAAGATCTCTCTGCTCGATTTCTGTGTCCAACATGTCAAACTGGCGGTGTTCGTCGAGCTCCGTTTACCGCGATGGCTGAGTGACCGCGCATGGTTTGTGTAACAAGAATCTAACAGCTGCCCAAAGACGGCCCTTTGAAAGCTTCAACTCCATTAAGCCAATTAGCACTCCAGACATGACGTCCAACCTTCCTCCTTCTGCCGGGGTTGTCTTAAAAGCGACCTCATTCGCATCAATAAAACACAAAGACCAGAAACGAAAAGATCCCCAACAAACTCCCTATATAAACCATCCAATAGGAGTGTACGTGCCCTGTTACAGCCCATCAGTACAGGTTTTAAACCGAACTGAGTTTTGATGTGTCGGTGAAATAATGCAGCGCAAATATTCTCTGGTTCGAGGGAGGCGTGACGGATCCTGCGGTTCTTGCCGCTGCGCTCCTTCATGACACCGGTAGGTCAGCCAGATCGGGCACTGTGCGATCCAATGCACAATATTCAAATGTCGTGTCTCAGTGGAGGACACGGACACGACGTTTGAGGAGTTGGAACGCGAGTTTGGTAAAGAGATTCGCGATATTGTGGACGAGTGCACGGATGACAAGACCTTGCCCAAGGATGAACGGAAAAGGTGGGATGTCACACCAAAGCACGTTCTCGTGTTCCAGAATTAAACTGCCAAAGTAGATTACAAGCTGTCAACGCACCCCACAAATCGGACAAGGTATGGGAGACAATGTCATTTAATTTCTGGTGATACATCACTGATGCCCATACAAGGCTAAGTTGGTCAAAATGGCGGATAAGGTATTTGGTTACATGTCTTTGTCTGTGAACACCGCGCTAACCGATGCTTACGTCTGGCAACGCAGATTTACAATCTCCGAGATTTAAAAAGGGCCGTGCCAGTGGGATGGTGAGAAATACCCGCTCCCTGGCATGACCGCGTTGCTCCGGGCACTCACCGTCTTCTCCGATTTCCAGGACAAATGAGCGTGTAGCAGAGTACTTTCGGTGGGGAAAGCAGGTGACAGATGGTACGTCTCCTGTCCACACTCCTCATGAATGCGTCATATATCTCATTCCTTTGTCCACTTAGGATGCAGAGGGATCAACATGAAATTGGAGGCGATTTTGGACGATATATATGCTGCCAACCTGTGAAGCAAACAAAGCTTTTCCAGTGTTTAGTGGGACAGGACACGGGTGATGCGAAATACTTCATTAAAATGAGCATGCAGGAAAAGGAGTTGGGGAGCCTGGAAGACATCATCACCACAATCAATTCTCCCACTCAGTTTGAGCCTATGGCGGGCTGCAAGTATTGAAACGTCCAGTGTACAGCCAGGCTTTTGTTAAATTTTCTGGCAGCAGCGCTCTCCCTTCGCGCTTTTGTTGCTCTTCTTCAGACAGACGCGTCGGTCACGTGTTCAATCTTGTCTTGTCCTCGTCTTGCTTTTTTAAAGATCTTCCAAGTAGATGTCCCATCTTCGTGGTCCGCTAAATCTCATGAACGACGCTGCAGAAATAATCACCACTTGCAGCCAACTGCTATCCGATCCGCAAGCCTGCACGGAAGCCGAAGCTCGCGGGGCTGTGGCTGCTTGTCAACGATGGCTCACAGAACACAGCTCCCTGTTAACAAGCGGTCCTTCACGGCAAATTCCCACACTCGTCAAAGCATCCCAAATTCGTCGCTTTGAAGGACCACACCATGAGTCCGCTGGTGCTCTCGAGTCAGAAGGCCGGGAGAAAGTTGCTCTGGATGACGGGGTGGTGGGGAGCGGGGCAACGGGGAACAAGCGAAAGAGGGCCAACGCTACGCATGGCGGAAGCGAGGGAGGTGAGGAAATGGAAGGGTCTGGGACGGGAGACATCGATACGGCGGTTGTGAAGAAGCAAAAGCGTCGAAAGAAGCGAAAGCGTCGAACCGACGTAACCCGCGCAACTCTGCTCGGCGTTTGTGAGGTCGAAGTTGACATCCTCATCGCTATATTGAACTATCTCCGTTCTCGATTCGACTACACCTGTCTCGGCACCTCTTGTAAAACTTTGCATCGCGCCATGATGCAGACGCCAGTTCATTGCAAGTGGTTTGTGCAGTACTGCAGGCAGGGGTTTGCTGTGGCGGATGGGGAGGAGTATCACCCCAAAGAGTCCCCCTATTGTCAAATCGATGAAACCGATGCTGCTCGGCTCACCTGCAGCTATCGCAATCTCATCGAAATTGGGGAACTGTGCAATTTCGGTACTGTCCTTCGGAGTTTTGGGGGTGCCACAGATATCCTGTACGCCAAAGAGTTCCGCTCTTTATCGAAGTTTCGAAACCTTCCCCTTTCGTCTATTGCCCTTCTCAGTAGGGTCCTTAGAAATCGGGGTGACTCGCACGACCGTTGGGTGCCCATGTCGAAATATTTCGAACCTGCGGGGTGGGTCGGAAATGGCTTCCAGGCTCACGATGTGCGGCTATTGTCACACTCAAATCTCTTTGAAGCCGGTGATCGCTTGATGGTTGTCATGCAGCAGAAACAGCATCAAACTGGCCCTTCGAGATATGTCATGCAGCAGAAACAGCATCAAACTGGCCCTTATCTCGAAGCTGTAGACCAGCGGCGCCGCCTGCTTGTTGGGACATTTTGGGGGAAAGTCCACCTTCCGAACGGAGATTCTATCGTCGACAAATACCCTTTTACGACCTTATTCACCATCTTGGGAGATACGACGTTGACCGAGTTTTACAGTTTCGGGTTTACCAACTCCAAGTTCAGGTTCAACAGATGCAAGTTCAGAATTGATATGGACGGGTCTGGGATGCTGGAGCCTATGATTGCACCCAAAGTGGTCTTTTCTGTCGGGAAAGACAACAACGGCTAACGGCTTTCTGGAGGTGGGACACCACACCAGGCTTTCATTGAAAATCCACGAGATTACTTGGGAGCGTGCCGCAGGATCTTGAAGTGTTTCTGGAGAACTGCGGCCATGGCAGTGCGGGTTGTGTGTTATGGGGTTTACTTGAATATATGCATGAACTTTATTCATTGGTGCTTAATTTTGAATGTTGAATTATTTTCCTTTCGACCAAGTATGTTTTCCAACCTTTTGTGTGCAGGAAGATGGTTGCGGCCGAGCGTATGTGTGTATCTTTGTTGCTCGATAAGGCACCCCCACAATGCCCGGATAAAACTCAAAAGCGTTTTAACAAAGATGACGGGATCGTGGATGACTTACGGATATTCAGCGAGTTGACGGTTATATCGGCTGCAAGCGCTTCTGCGTTCCCGCAGTTGTCTGTCACCCGGAGCAGGTGGAACGAACAGACCTCCGTGGCGGCCTTTTTTGAACTCCACGCACTTTCATGATGTTCATTTATCTGTTGGTCATTGGGTATCCATCATTCGCTATCCCACCATGTCATGTTTCCATTCCAGAATTTCCCCTGTATCCACCGAGCACTTCCGCTGGCCCAAAAGATGTTTTTGAATTGCGCGTAATAGTCTGTGGCCTTTTTTACTTCCACGCACTTTCGTACTTGGTGGATGGCTGGATACCCTGCGCGAAGCAGTCATTTGCCAACCCAACGCAGGCATGATGAATGTCAGACTATGCGGGTTTGATGGTAGGATGTAGGACGTTCGGTGGGATGCTGAAAACTCCCGAATTGGCGTTGCTGTGGATCTATTTTGTCATCCAGATGAATCTACCGCTGGGATGCTTGAGCTTGCTAGGGACGTATGCGTACTATCACAAAGAGTGGTTCGAAGGAGCTGGGATGGGGGAATTGAAGTTGTAACAACACCTTGACCTGTGTATTTGTTGTGGGTGTTTGTTCAATGGGCTGATTCATTCGGACGACATTGTTATTCAAGTAAACTTGGGCTCCTATTGACATACAGTGCCTGCAGTAAGAGCGCTGAAAGTGAGCTTCAGGTTTTCGTCTGTTTGGACGTGCTGTTCATTTTTGGGAGTGAAGGAAGAAATGCAGGAAGAGGGACTCGTTCCTTGCGGGACCAGTATTGCACAAATAAGTTTACTACGTATGTGACGCCGCAAAGTCCAAAACACGGACCGAAAGACGAGGGACGAGGGTTTGCCGGTACTGTTCTGTTTTGAGGTGGTTTTGAGGAAGAAAGCTATGGTGCCAGGAGTTTATGACTGACCGGCTTTTGAACGTGAATGGAAAGGAAGAATGGCTGGCAAAGCACCGTCATTGGACGAAGCAAGTCGAAAAGTTTTGCATTTACATTCTTTATTACAGTATTTGATACACACAGTAGTTGATACACACAAAACCAAAGAGGTTATCCTAAGATCCTGGCAGACCGGGTGTTAGCCAGAAAACACCTCCCGAAAGAGGTGAATTCTGTTCCCAGGGAGCGCCACGTGGAGGCCCCCGGTCTTAGCTCCCCGTCTAAAATGCAAAGGTTGGGGGCGTAAGGTAGGACGAATACGACCAACGCAAAATCGACAAAAAGGCAGCCGGAGCACTTGAGGAGAATGTGAAATGAATCAAAAAAACGCGCCGCCTTGATCCCGAAGGAAAATCCGTGCCCAATCCCATTAACCTCTCCCGATCCGAGGATGCTCACAACTCTGATTTCATCCATAAGCCAACTTGGCGCTGTGCTATAGAGCCCCCCATTGTCATTGCTTTTCTCCGAACTTCCCTCCTCAACTTCTCACTCATCTCATCTTTTTCCCAAATCCCCCCTCCCCTCTTCTTTCCCCTACATCACCAAAACCACCCACAACCAGCAAGAGAGTTGATTCTACTCGCAAGGATGCCAGGTATGAGGCATAAAGGAGCACAGGGAACGCGACCCGCCGGAAGCCCGTCGATTGCACGCTGACGTAAGCGCTCGACCCGTGCCCAGGCAAAAATCCCTCATGCCTCGATATGTCCGAACGCAGCTTGGACTCGCATCGTTCATCTGTTCCTAAGTACTTTCACGAAATTCTCTTCAATCATGACCAACGGCAACGTAGACTTTCAACTCCCAACCATAGACCTAACGCCCTTCCTCGCAGACCCTTCCTCCCCAGAAGCACTGGCAGAATGCCAAAAGGTACAGTCCCTTCACCTCCGTTTCGCAACTCCCTCCCTAACCCTCACCGTTCCCTGCCGCAGGCATCAACAGCCCTCAAAACCTTCTCTGCCCTTTCCCTCCACGACCCTCGCGTGCTCGAATCCCACAACTCTGTGTTCCTCGACATGATGGAAGACTACTTTGCGCAACCGCTTGACGCGAAATTGAAGGATGCGAGACCCGAGGTTGGGTACCAGGTTGGTGTGACACCGGAGAAGACGGAGGTGCCGCGATGTGGCAGGGATGAAGAGTGTTTGAAGGAGGTGGAGAAGGTATGGATGCGGTCTTTGTGGTGTGGGAGATGCGATCAGGTTTATTGAATTGAGGACTTCGATTTTAGATGAAACCGGAGAATAAGCCGTTGGATTTTGATGGGCCGGATCCAAAGTGGCGATTCGTGAGTGGTCTTTTCTGATACCTTGTGAGCTTCCGGATATGCTATGTGCTCAGAGTCATCTCTCGGTTCCAGTTTTGGCGAATCGGCGACCCACCCACCAAAACCCAATTCCCTCTCCTCAACTCTCCACCCGTCATCCCCGCCGGTACGTGAATCCCCCTCCGTCTAACCCCGATATCTCCACCACGCACCCACTTACCATCCCCACAGCATTCCCCCAATGGGAATCCACCATGAACGGCTGGGGCACCCGCATGCACGACGCCATGACCGTCCTTTGCGAAATGCTCGCCAACGGGTTCGGTCTCCCCCGGCACGTGTTTACCGCTATGGCAAAGAATGGGCCACACTTGTTGGCGCCGACCGGGAGCGATTTGAGCAAGTATGGGGAGGTCGGGACGGTGCTTGCTGGTAAGTGGAGACAGGATCGTGTGTATTCTTGCCGAACTGATCCCGACTTCCCATCGAAAAACCTCGCAGGTTTCCACACAGACTTAAACTTTCTGACCATCCACGGCAAATCCCGGTTCCCCGGTCTAAACATCTGGACCCGCGCAGGCGACAAAATGCTGGCGAAAATCCCGGATGGGTGTTTACTGGTGCAGGCTGGAAAACAGATGGAATGGTTGACGGGGGGTGAAGTCAAGGCTGGGTTCCATGAGGTTGTGGTTGTGCCGCAGACCCTGGAGGTAAACATGCCTGGATTCGGGGTTTTTTGTGGTGTCCGTCTTTTTGGCGCTGACCGAGATATGATTGGCTGCATAAGGCAATGGAACGACAAAAAGCTAGAAACAGGCCGTTATGGCGCATTTCGTCCACGCTGTTTTTCCACATCGCTTCTGATAATGTTCTCACGCCGTTGAGTGACTTTGCGACAGAGGAAAGTAGGAAAAAGTATCCGGAAATCTTGACTGGAAAGCAAGTCCAGAAGGAGCTTGGGTTCATTAGTTTGATGAAAGAGTGATGATGAAGTTGTAAATAAGACAGTGCGGTCTACGTATTTACGCGTGCATGTTTCGTTCATATATTGGAAAAAGGTTACAAAAAGTTGCAGCCGAGAACAAAAAGAGTTCACCCCTTCTTCCGTGCCTCTTCCGCCTCTTGAGCTATTATCTGCGCTTTTAACTTTTCCCGTTCCGCTTCCCGCATTTTCATGAGCGTAATGGTTTCGTAGTCGTCGTCGGCGACGGGGGTGGTGGTGCTGGGGAAGGGCGAGAATCCTCCCGCGCTGAATGTTGGGAATGCGGGGAAGCTTGGGAAGGTTGAGGATGAAGAAGGAGGATGAGCAGTTGTATAGGAGGGAGGTGCGGGTTGGGAAGGTCGTGGGGCGGTGGGCGGAACTGGTGTTGATTGAGGCGGAATGGGAGTTTGTGTGTCGTTTGAAGATGGGGGTTTGAGGGCGTCGGGTTCTTTGCCGCCCGCCCACGATGATTGAAACTGAGACTTGTGATTGGACGCTAGGTCCTTCATTGCCGCGTCCTAGTGGAATCACAACAATAAATAGAAGTCAGTAAGTAAGTGGCCGTGCATTGAATCGTAAAAAATGATGACATTCTTGTCCAATGGCACACTCACCGCAGAAAAGACGGTTGTGAACACCACTACCGCAGTGGCCTTCCCTTTTGTCGACGGGATGACTTGAGCGAATCCCCCATACTGCGAAAAAAACATCTCTAAATCCTTCACCCCATAATCCTTCTTCTTCCTTTTCCACTTGACCTTTATCGAACAATCTACGATACTCTCCCCACCACTCGCCGCCTCACTCCGTTCCCTCTCTTCCCTCGCCTTCTCACTCGCCACCATGGTCGCAACCCGCCTCCTCTCCTCCTCAGCCCGCAACTTGCGCATCCCTTCCTCCTTTAACCGATCGATCGTCGTCTGCCTCGCCAACACTTCCGCCGTCGCCTCCGCTTTGCGTCGCTTGACGGCTTCTTCTCTCTGTTCCAAGTCTTCCCGCTGCTTCCGCCGGTGGGAATCCATTTTCTCCATGCGCGCCTTTTGGGCGTGGCGGGCTTTGTGGGCTGCGTCGTAGGTTGCGCGGGCAGTGGGGTCGAGGAGAATGTCGGAGGCGACGGTGAGGAGGTGGAACATTGCCTCTGGAGGAGGGAAATGAGGCGCATTAGGTTAGTTTCTGGGTTCGTGAAAGGACAGTGGTGTGGGAGGGACGGGAGCAAACTCACCGGCCGAGTCTTTTTGTTCGGGTTTTGCCTTGTCTGGGTGCCATTTGAGTGCCTTTTTCTTGTAGGCCTTTTTTATATCAGCTTCCGAGGCGGTTGGACCTACTCCGAGGAGCGCATAGTAGTCTTCTTCTGCCGAGGCCATGTCGGTGATTGATCAGAGTGGTGAAAAGATGGGTGTCAGAGGTGCCAGCTGCGCAGTCGAACAAGAGACGCGTCTCGTAACCTTGTCTTCGTCCCATTCCGCTTATCTCCGTAGATTGAAATCCATCAACCTCGACACTCAACGCCCACCAATCTCCAGGGTTGCCTTTGGCTACAGCGAAATGCCCACCGCAGAAACCCTCACCGCAGCGCAACAAACGGCGGTGGACGAGTTCAAAGTGCTGGCCTCCACTGAAATTGCCAAACTGTCTTTTGAAGACAAATGGGTGCGTTCTTTGCAACTCCCCGCCATTTGCTATATAAGAGGAAAGCCCTGACCGGCCCCTTGCATTTCCGCGCTAAATGGTTGCAGACGACACTCTGGGGCGTCCCAATGCAACCGTTACCGCACACCGACACCTCAACCGCCGCTTCCCAAACCCTGCTGCTTTTGAAGTTCCTCCGCGCAAAGGACTTCAAGACTGCAGAGGCGGCACAGATGTTGATCAACACGTTGAAGGTAACCATCGGATTGGATTTCTTGAGGGGCTTTGCTGAACACGAAAAAACTTATCAATCGCACTTGATGCGTGGGCACGTATTTGTGGAGTACAGTGGCGAAAGGAATTCGACACGGAGAAGCTCGCAGGTGAAGTGTTTCCGACAGAGTTTGAGGACCTCGGAATGGTTTATGGGAAGGATAAATCAGGTAAAACTGTCTTTTGCAAAATGAAATGACCGTTCCCATTTCCCAGGCTAACCTCTTGCACTCTTGTCTTTTTCTGTAAGGCAAACCAGTAACATACAATTTCTACGGGTCCGTATTTCTTATTCTTTGAAATCGCGGAAAGACTATTCCGAGACTTACGGCTGCTTGAAATGTTCCTATTCATAGAGGCAACGCCCCAGCTATCATCTTGAAGAATACAGAGCAGTTCCTGAGATGGAGAGTTCAGTTGATGGAGAAGGCGATCGAGGGTCTGAATTTCAAGGAAGGGGTGGAGACGGTCAGTCAGGTAACGCAAACTCTGACTTGATCGCAAAGAGGGTCCCTCAGTGAATGACTGGTTTCTTTGGACACAATAGGTTCACGATTATGCCGGGGTTGGATTATCACCGGACAAGGAAATGAAAGCCGTGAGCAAGAAGATCATAGCGATTTTCCAGGTACGGCGGTCACCACCATTGCATTTGAAGTCCTCATCAGCAAGGAAGTTGTTGGAAGTCCAACCCATCTTTCCCTTACAAACAGGACTATTACCCCGAATTTCTCGAACGCAAGCTTTTCCTCAACGTCCCCGCAGTCATGGAAATCCTCTTCAACCTCTTCTCCTCCTTTGTATCGAAGCGCACCCGAGAAAAGTTCATCCTCGCCAGGTCTCGTAGTGCGAGAGGTGCATTGCTAGAGTACATCTCCCCAGAGAACTTGCCACCACGCTACGGTGGATTCGAGAATCTTTCCAATGTCCCCCCTGGCACTCTCCCCCGCTCCTCTGCCGCGACCGACGCAACTCAACTCACTGTGCCTGCGCGGTCCTCCAAAACCGTCGAACATCCTGTTACGGCTGGCGACACGGTATCCTGGCAATTTGTAACGACGGGGTTGGACCTTGAAGTTTCTTGCGTCATCCGCGGATCAGGTGTGGAGCAAACTGTTGTCGTTGAGGCTCCCAAGAGGGCGGAAATGGGTTCAGGGTCTGTGAAGGTGGAGAAGGGTGGTGTGTTTGTGTTGACGTTTGGCAATGGCTATTCCTATTTTACGGAGAAGGTGGTTTTCCATAGAGTTACAGTGACGTCGGGCGGGCAGTGAACAAAAGGTCGGAGATCAATACGCAGGGAATTAGCATTAGTTGTTTCTCACATTGTGTCTTTAAAATGAATAGATTTCTAACATGCAGTGCTATTTGCAATGACCGTCTGGCCTTGAATCAGTGTCGATGTGGGCTGGTTTTCACGCTTTTTTTTCTTAAACTTGGAGGCCGCTTGGTTGTGTTTCTTCTTTGTTTGCGAGCACCCTTTGCAATAAAGGCTCTAATCCAATAGAAGGGGACCCGCAGGCCCCCGTGATTCATATGGAATCCGTTTGCCCCAGGACAATGATTTACTCATGCTGAAAATCACATCCTTCGACGCTGGGAAACACAATTGATACTCAAGCAGAACACATCAGTCGGGAGCGTAAGGACTGAAATATCCTGCCAAACATACAGTGCAGTCGAATGATTCGGATGAAGAAGGGGGGAGGTGTCCCTCCTTTTATATTTGGGGGATGCGACTGCGGAATTCATGCATCTCCATCTGTGGCGCTGGCTTGCTTGAAATCAAATATAAAAGGACCGACGCGTTTCGACATGTCCCCCCTCCTCTTCAAACAAACCGACAACAACCTTCAAGGAGTTCGAGGACCCCCAGGACACTTCGACTCTCCAACAACACCGACAAGCAAGGACCTTTGGTTTCGAGGACTTCAAGCTTCTACACTCGAGGAGACGGGACTTCAGATACACGGCGGGAACAGGACACGACGCGATTCTCTGGGAGCCTCGAAGTGGAATTTTGGGTGAGCATTGCGAGGCTGCGATGGTGTGCTAGTGTGGACTTCAACGGGACGCGCGGTGGACTTTATGGTGTGCGATGTGGACTTTGAACGGTTTGCGTGTGTGGATTTTATGTGTCTTTCGACGTGGACTTCAACGTTTGCGAGTGTGGATTTTATGTTCCTGGGATGTGGATTTCATGGTGTGGCGAGTGTGGACTTTAACGATGGACTTTACTACCGCGGTCTGCGAGCATGGACTTCTGTGGACTTTATTCGAATTCGTGAGTGCTTTGCGGTCTTGCTTTTCTTCAACTACATGTTTCACTTTCTTTTCCTGCCTTCCCCACTTCGGTGGGTCTCTCCCTCCTGGACGGGTCAATTCCGGCCAGGGGAGGTACTTCTATACAAATACACGCTTGGTTGTATTGTTATTACTATTTCATGCCGTCTGGTTCGGTTCAATCCCGGCCAGGAGGAATACTTGATTGTTTGGTGGAAGTAATCGTGCGCTGGGCGATATGTTGAATACATGTCTCGAAATTTTGGGGTTGCGGCTTTCCTATTGCAATTCATCCTCTCGTATCTGGCGAATGTATTGTTGGGATACCGAAGGGCCAAATATGAATCATGATGGAGAAAACAACAACAAAACTTCGCGGAGACCACCCCGAAGTTTGTAGGAACGCGCAGCAAAGCACCCAAGCACGCCGCTGCGCCACCGCTTGGAACCAACGCGTTCGGCATGAAAGTAAACCTTATCGCGCATGACGGATGCTTCCAAAGCACTAACCCTTACAGTGGCATGATGGTAAGGCGAGTTGCGCATATCAAACACCTCGAGTTCGAATCCACCTTCTGCCACAGAAAAAAATCTGAAACTAATGAAATCAGGTAGGACGTGTAGAGGTAAGTGAAGGTAGTCAAGGTACTTGCGGTTATACAAAGAGATGTACACCTTCCGGTGGAACTCTTTTTGCACATGTTGCCGCAAGTTTTGATAATTCGGCATCCGCGTCAAGTCTAGCCCACGACAGAAGCACCCCATCATGAATAACGAATACATGTACAAAGCAAGAGCTAACATCGGATAAGCACACTATCATCCCTTTGCACATGCTGCGGCTTCCGCAGCGCTGTCCCAAACTCAATCTTTGCTGGAGCACTGCCGGGTCGGGACCGCACTGAGGTTGGGCGAGAGGGTTGAGGGTGACACGCGTTGTCGATGGTTGCGGTAGTCTTCCGTACATCTGTCAAGGTCCACAACCCAAAGCAACGTAGGTACCATAGGAATCATGCATTTGCAACGTACATCCGGGCTCCAAGGCCCAAACACTCGGCTCTCGTTGTCCCCCCGGTCCTCGGATACCCCAGCTTCCACTCCAACTCCCCGACCCAAATCTGTGCTGTGTGGCCACATGAGGCGAAACCTGATGGACGATGAGTCTGTACATTTAGGTTCAGACGATTTAACGCCAAAGACAAAAGTGTCCCATCTCGGGCGTCGTCTCTGGTCAAGGCCTTCAAGATACAACAGTCGGCGAGAACCTCTTTGTCTATTCCTCTTAATCCGTAAATAAATGATAGAAGAACAACCAGTCGGTTCCGCGTATCATCGAGGATGAAAAGAGGAATCAAGTTATCCACTCGCCTTCACAGGAATTTTTGTTTGGATGTGGAATAAATGAGTCGCCAACATGACACGCCCACCGAAATGGCACAGTCTAATTAACTGTCTTGCCCAGTTCCAAACACAACACAGCTTAATTTCATTTCCCATCGCCTTCACCGAATTCGTTACAGAAACAAACATGGGTTTTGTAACGGTCCTCGTCCAGCATGCCTGGTCCATGCAGCCCGCCTCCGCCCCACCCACTCGCGGCGACATCCCACCCACGACGCGCAAAGAAATACTGGTATCGCAGGACGGGTCAGTGGTACGACGACGACGGCGACGGTTGGCAGACGGTGTGCGGTTATCTGTTCCTCACACGGTTGCGGCGTTTGTGAGCAAGTATAATGAGTGTATGATGGGTGTGGGAGGGGAGTTGGAGTGGAGGTGTGCTGAAGTGGATGCGAGGGATGTTTTGGATAGACTTGAGGTGGGTTTGCCTTCAAATGAAGGATAGTTCAGGGAAGGGTATCCGACATCTCAATTTTGGGTATCCGCCTATCCCACCCACACATACACCGTCCAAACCCTTCTTCTACAGCACCTAGTCCTCTCCTCCTCCATCCCAGACCCCACCCGTCCGGACCCCCTCCG
>JADGKA010000004.1:0-89810 GCA_027604605.1 Borealophlyctis nickersoniae | reverse complement strand
GGTGGGGGCGGTTGGCCAGGCGAGCGGCAAGGGCATGTCGGAGGGCGTCAAACCAAGAGGACGCCAGCCTGGCCACAGACGTCCCCGTAGGTTCAGGGGCCACGGCTTCATGGTCGGCATTGCCGACGGCAGCTTCTGTGTCAGGTTGCGTTTTTTTCTGCTCCATGTAGGTTGGTAATTTTTTAGCAGCACAGGAAGCTTAAAAGATTTGAAGAGGAAGACGGAAGAAGACAGGGGATACCATCATCACACGCAAAGCATGTGGCGCAGGTAAACCGACTGCGCTCGACGCCTATGGTTTTCGTTTGTTTCGGGCTTTCAGAAACAGATCTTTACATCCAACAGCAAAAAACAATCCCATGAACATGTAATAGTATATGTGTATTGATAAACAGTCCTTATTCCCCCTCAAAGAGCGGGAGGCGTCCGATCACGTCCCTTCCTCCTCATCCCTTCCAAAGTCCCTATTCACCAGCCGTATGGTAACTTCCCACCGTTGGTGGCCTTGGCTTGCTCCTCGAGTGCGTGGCACTGGTACAATGCACGACTCTTGTACTCAGCCGTTTGGCCGTACGCGCAAGCAATCTCAACGCACTGCTTCAATGTTTTTGAGTTGAGCGATGTGTAGTATGCCTTTGCGGCGTCACAGTCGTCCTTTTTGCCGTAGGAGGGGGTGTAGGGAGCAGGCTGGTAGTTTGGTTGCTGGTAGGATGGCTTGTACGAAGGAGCCTGGTAGGCGGGGGCTTGGTAGCTGGGGGTCTGGTAGGTGGGCTGATATGCAGGAGTTTGGTAAGCCGGAGCCTGGTAAGAAGGCGTCTGGTAGGCAGGCTGGTAGACCGGAGTCTCGTACGCGGGTGCCTGGCGGTTGTTCATCACTGGGGCAAAGTACTGGCGATAGGAGGATGCCTCGTAGGATGGAGTCTGATAGGCGGGCTTTTCATACGAAGGAGTCTGGTAGCTGGGAGTCTGGTATGCTGGCTTCTCGTAAGACGGCGCCTGGTAGTTGCTGTTCTTCGGGACGATGCAAGATTTGCCATTTTCCCAACCATAGCCACGGCCCTTGTTACTGCAGGTCACCAAACGAAACATCAGTCGGGAACAATGGGCAAGAAGTAAGCAAGAGTTAAGCGAAATCTTTGAAACACTCACTCGTAGGCCGGTTTGTCAACCTTTTTTTGGCATGTGGGGAACCCGCTGTCATATTGGACACCACCGTTGTAGGTCGGTTGGTAGGATGGCTCGTACTTTGGCTCGTATTGGCGAGCGGCGAGAGGGGCAGCGGTGGCAGCAGTGGCCAAGATTGCAGCAGCGAGAACAGCGGTGGCGACCATTTTGATAATGTGAGAGATGTGGGGTATTGGTAATAGGAATGAAGTGGACTGATGTGCTGTGATGCTGAATGAGTGTGATAGTGAGATTGATGGAAGAGAGGACGTGACCAGCGTTGCCTTTATAGCAGTTTCCAAGGTGGAGAGGCTGTGGAAAGAAGGTGCTGTGTGAGAGTTTGGATACCCCTCTGCCTACTATCCGTGTAACCAGAAGCGCAGCAGAACCCACAGCCTTGGGTATCCAACGAGAAATGTTGAGCTCCGACGTTTATCGGTTTATTGAGCGAAAGTTTACGCTCTGTTCACCGCTCCGTACTTGTATTTTATTTGAACCCCGCATTTGCTCTGTACATAAACCGTATAACACATGTGTGCAGTCCGCCGTGTAGAGGCGCTGTCCTCCCCTCCCACCCACAGATATACATACAACAAAATAGGGAATAGCGAAAGCGCGAATTCAAAGCCAACGGCTCAATGACCACCAATAGGAATCGCCCCAATAAAGTTGTTGAAGTGGGACTATTTTAATGTCAGGAGTTTCAAGTCAATCTCCTTGCAGGGCCGCTGGAAGGAAGAGAACTGGGAGAACTAACCTTGATGGCGTCCATGAAGCCGTTGAGCTTCTGACGAACAATCTCTGTAGGGACGACAAATAAATACTTCAGTTAAGCTCTCAATCCGGAGAAGGTCTCATTCTTGGAGATCTGAGAGTGAAAGAAACGTACGTAACAAACTCAGGGTACCTTGTTGGGCTTCCGTGTCACGGATGTCAGCACACTTCGCCATGAGCTGCTCCCCAAACTTTGCTTCTTGCCGGGCCAGGAGAAGCTCGTGTAAGGCTACATACTCCTGGATGATTTGGTAAATGTCGTTGCATATCGCTGGTGATGGATGGCGAATGGTCAACGCAAAGGTGCCATTTCGCCAATTGACGGGTTGACACCAACCATTATACTCATCTGAAAGGGCAGCTTGTTCTTCTTGCACCCTTGTGTTGAGGTCGTCGTAATCAAATGGTGGAAACGGACGCGCCAGGTTAATATCCTCAAGAGCATTCGCGGCAGGCGGATTTGAGGACCCAGATGCGTCTTCACATTCCGGATTCACTGGCGGGGATGGTGTGTCAACGGCTTCGGTATTGGTCCCTCCGTTGGGCGCGTTCGCCTCCTTTTGGTTGGAGTCATCTGTTGAGATCGTCTGTTGCATTTCAAAAGACAACTGGGAAAACGGACGTCATGTGTTTCATCTCCACGTTAACAAGCTGGTTTTAACAGCGTTGCGGAAGACGTACTTTGGTTTACCAAGCTGGCCAATTAATGAAACCGGTGACTCGTGGGAAGATTGCGCAGATCTGAATTGGGTGGTTGGTGGGAAGATAGGGGCCTTTTGGGTACCGAAGACAAGCAGTCCACGTGAGGCCACATGATCGCTGGAGTGCTGCAAATCGCGACCCAAAATCTCAGGCACAGATATTCTGTTCTGTTTGGCAAATTTCCATTCGCCATGCCCAAAGAGAAGAAAGACAAAAAACACAGTCACAAAAAGGACAAGAAAACAAGAAAGGAGAAGAAGAAGAAGGACAAGAAGCATCGTAGGGACGACGATGACCGCAGCGAGCCAAAAGGGGCAGATAGGAGACTGGACGGTTCTCCTTCGGGGTCAGAATCGGACTCTGATGGCGATGAAGAAATGTGGGTTGAAAAGGCGGCAGCCGTTTCGCTCGAAGTGGTGCGTTACCGTTTCCATCCGAGCAGTACCTCTTTCGTCCGTTACATCCTCACGTATTTTCTCCCCAAGTGATTAGACAACGTCAACACCGTCCAGCACAACAGTACCTTCTGCACCTGCACCTGCACCGCCGGCACTACAACGCGAAGACTGGATGACGAAACCGCCAGATCAATTCTCATTCGGCCGAAAACGAGCTCAGGAGGAAATGGAAAAGGGGGAGACGGAGGAGGAAAAGGAGGAGAAGCGGAGAAAGGCCTACGGTGACGAGCATGAATTGAATCCATATTTGAAAAATGGCGGAACCGGAGCCCCGCCTGTCGACGCAGGTGAGTTTCATAGTACCACGCGAAGTCGAATGTACGGTACGCGCTGATAACAGAGTGTCTAATAGCACCGTCGCCGCGAAAAATTGCATTTGGGGATAGTGGGTCGAGCTGGCGTATGATCAAGTTAAAACGCGTTTATGAAGCGGCCGAGGAAGAAAAGCGGTCTGTTGAAGATGTAGCACTGGAGAGATATGGATCGCTAGAAGATTTTGAGCAGGCGAAGGCTGAAAGGGCATTTTTGGATGCGCGTCGGGGAGGACGTGGCGCTTCAGACCGGAGCTCTAGCAGTCGGAAGGAAGGGGAGTATCGGCCAACAATTCGCAGTCGAGCGTCTTTCCAGAGACCTGGAGAAAGCTCCTCTGGATCTCCTTCTGATCGGCGTGGCGATAGGTGGGATGATGGAGCGTCCGAAGCTGGTCGGTCGCCAGGAGCTCGTAGCTTAATGGCAGCGGGGTCTCCCATGCCCTCAGGAGGTCCTTCCGCTCTAGGTTCTCCCCACACACCAGCGCGGACAGACTCACCAGCGCGACCCAACCTCACGCGCATTCCATCCACATTTGCTACCCCTCGTACACCAGCAACAGCCCCAGATCAAAGCAAAGTACTAACGAAGGATGAGTTGAACAAGCTGCAGTCCAAAGTATTGAAGGCGAAGCTAATGGGATTGCTTGATGCGGCTAAATTGGAAGAGGAGTATGAGAGGGAGCGGAAGCGGGCTGATTCTGCTAGCACTAAGCCAGGGGAGGACGTCGTGATGCTATCTCATGTCGACAGCCGGGGAAGATTGCAAGATATCGGGATCACCCCCGACAAAAAATTGGTGCATGCGGGACCACAGCGGCGGGCCAAACCAAAGGTGTAGCGCTGGATAGCCCGAATTTTTACCAGCTTACCCGATGCTAATCGATTTTGTAAATCCAACAGTTTGAAGGAGATGACGATAACCAAGCCATTTCGGACATGCTCTTGCAAGAACGAATGTCGTCGGGTGCAGATTACGATGCCGAGATGGCTTCGAGGATAGCGTCCGACACTACATTCCGGAATAGCACAGATTATATGGATGATAGTGCTGACCGATTGGGGAAAAAGAAGGTCCAGTCGGAAGAGCATAAGAGACAAAGAGCGATCATGGGTAAGAATCCGCAGCTTCAAAACCTTATAGTTGACTTCAGCGGCTTTAATTCTCTTTTTACACATTTACTCCATTTCCTAGATCAGCGTCGCGCACAAACTGCGCAAGCGAAATGTTCTTATTGCTTCCAGGACGACAAGGGGCCGAGAGCACAAGCTGTGTCACTTGGTACCCGAGCGTACCTTGCCCTGCCCGATGTTGTTGACATGGTACCTGGCCATTGCCTAATAGTCCCGACACAGCATGTATTGACCACCTTGGAGTGCGATGATGACGTTTGGGATGAAATCAGGGTATGAGATGACGTTGTATTTTCCCTTTCTATGGTTTCTCATTTCGATTCTGCTGATTGACGCGCGGCTATGGGTCCATTTGTGTAGAATTTCCAAAAATGCTTGATAAAAATGTTTGCAGAGGAGAACAAAGGGGTGCTTTTTATGGAGCAAGTGATCAACTTCAAATGGCAAAAACATACGGTGATTGAATGCATACCCGTTCCCATGGAAAGCTGGGAAGATGCACCGGCGTATTTCAAGGTGGGCCCCGTGTAAAATCCCTTCTTGCGGACTTTGCTATAATGTGCGGGATTAAACTGACCTTAATGCGAATTACCAAACAGGAAGCCATTTTGGCAGCGGATGAGGAATGGACGCAACATCGCAAGTTGATTGACACTGGCAAGAATGGGTTCCGGCGGTCCATGGTGAAGAATCTTCCGTACTTTCACGTTTGGTTTGATCCTAACCGAGGAATGGGGCACGTTATTGAGGATGACAAGTCGTGGCAGGAGTGGTTCGGACGGGTATGCGGTTCGCAGTTGTTTTGTGGGTGGTTTTTCCCGAGATGTGTTTGATTTTTAACTGGCGGGTCCCCCAACAGGAAGTCATTGGGAGCATGTTGGAGCTGCCACCCGACAAGTGGCGTCGGCCGCGAAAGATTGATTCCAATTCACGGGGTATCCGGATGAAAGAGTTTGTGTCAAAGTGGAAACCGTATGATTGGACGCAGATGCTTGAAGGGGGAGGGTACTGAACCTGATACGGAGAGGTGCAATGGAGCCACCCTCCCTTGGAATTTGTTTGGATGATAGGTTGACAATCAGATATCCTTGCGTCTTCTTTTTCCACACATGACAGTCGTTTGTGGTGCACCACTCTATGTGAATGCTTCTGCTGTGTGCTGGTGCGACGGGGCGGAAAATAAGAGATGGGAGGGGTAGAGTATTGGTGGCACAGTCATCCTCTAGCGGGTAAAAGCTCATCCACCTTCCAAAGCACGAGGCCTCTCGAGGCCCCACACGACGCGACGCACAAACCTTACCCCGGTATCCACCCGCAATTGCATCCAACGCAAGCTTCCTTTCCATTTCGCATTCGCAGGATCTCATCGGTTGACGTCAACTCGCTCGGCGGGATATAAAAGAGCGGACTCCAACGGGGCGCAATGGGTAACGCAGGTACCACTACTGCAAGACTTTTACCACAACTGATAGCCAGCTGCTTATTCCCAATAACCAAACATCACAAGTCCCACGTGCAATGCGCATCCTCGCTCACGTCAAACCCTCCACCGTCCTGTTGGCGCTGGTGCTGGTAAACATCCGATCTGCTCCCTTTGCCCACAACTTGCGTTTCCTGCTCCAGGCCCTTCAAAGTACGGATCAGAAGAAACTAACTTGCAGGCTTTGGGTTAACGGGTGTCCCGTCGCTGACATACGGCCGTCTCTGACACACGGCCGTCCTTTTCGTAGCTGCCTATTCCTTGCGCAATCGCAAACGAGTCCTCGTTACTCCCACGAAAGAGCTGAAAGTCCTGCCGCCCTATGACGATGTCTGGGCCACCAGGACTCTCAGATACAGAGTGTGGTACGTTCTCATGTCGAGTGTCCCGGAAGAGGGAGCGTTTGAAGCCTGGATACCAACATCCTCGGTGCTTGTTATCTGTCTTCACTCTCCACAGGCCTGATGATGTGGATATGAACATTCACATGAACAATAGGTAGGTAGTTTTGTCGCCGCCAGCATTTGGGATTGGTTGGCACGTATCTAACATCTCCGCCTTCTGTGTCCGGTGCAGCCATTACAATAAAAATCTTGACTTCGCACGCACAGATTGGGCCCTTGCCATCTTTGGGGGAAAATTCTTGAAAGAAGCTAAAATCCATAACGCTGGCGTTATGACTTTTTTCCGACGTGAATTGAAACCTTTTCAACAATTTGACATTGAGACGAGGTTGCTCACTTACGGCGAGTGCGTATTAACAACAAAAAGGGTGGGGGATGGGAGAAGGGAACTGCACCGAGTCGGACGCGGTAACGGACGATGGCCAATGCCCGTCGTCTCAGACCCGGATACTGAGGGCAAGCGGAGCATATGGGGGTGCGTGTTTCTTTTGCAATGAGAGTTGGGGTGCTTGACGCCAATTGCAGGAGGGGACCAACTCAAGTTCCCATATTCGGAGTCACTCTTTGACGAGGTTTTACCAACACAATTGTCCTTTCTCCAATCTTTGGCCACCACTAGGAAATGGGTCTACGTCGAACATCGGTTCAAAGTCAACACCACCGTTCACTGTTTAGCAATCACCAAAATCGTATTCAAACAACGATCCGGAAAAACAATTCCTTTTGCCGACGTCCTTCTTCGGCTCGGGTATGCCCATGAGACGGAAGCACCGGAAGTCACAAAAGCGCGCGAAGAGAAACGGAAAAGAGGGTGGAAAGTGGCCGAGAGTTTGCTGGCCGCGGAGGAAGCTGCATTTGGGCTCGACGTTCCTGCCATCGCGCAAATGGATGAGTCTGCTGCCGAGGGTGCGGCTCGCAGTGCGGAACAGGTTGCTGCGGAGGCGGAGTTGGAGATGACGGAAATCTCCCCCAGAACTCCAGACGCGGACTTCGTCGCTGGACCATGAAAAAAATTTTGGTCGTGATTTTTCCTTCTATGTTACTATATTAAGAATAAAAGAACCTAGTGTACCTATTACTTCTGCTCCCCATTGCAGTCCCGTGTCTCGCATTGTGGAGACGTGAACGCCCAAGCCCGTAACCTCAGTCACATAGACCATTCACTCACATACTGTATTTCATTCATAGTCAAGTCTGATTCATAGAAAGCGTATGGTACATTTTGTGCACAGAAAATTCCTTCAGAGTACTTTACAATGCCGGCGCCTCGGGTCCTGCCATTTGACCGCCAATTTGGCGGCATCAATGAACAGCTCTTTGACACCCTCACCAGTCTTCGCGGATGTTTCATAGTATTTGAGAGCACCAATCGTTGTTGCCATTTTGGCACCCTATAAGCCGGTTGATTGATGAATGATTGGGAGGCCGTCAACGCTAAGCTCGAACTATACTAGACCTCTTCCTGTGACACTGGATCCTCCACAACCGCTCTCAAATCTGTTCGACACCCAATCAAGAGTTTCGGCACGCCAGGCAGGAAATGGTTCACTTCAGGGTTCCACTGAGAACCATTAAAGAAAGAGAATGTGAGCTCCTCCCACCCCTCCCTAAACCACTCCTCCCCCCAAAAAGATACACACCCGCTCAGCAATATCAACAAAAGTGTTCCGTGCATCCACAGCGAACGCAATCAAAATCACCGCCGTGTCGGGATAACTCAACGGACGCAACCGGTCGTAATCTTCCTGCCCGCTAGTGTCCCATAGCGAAAGCTCGACGGTTTGAGTGGGCGAGAGAGAAATCCGGCTGATGTAGTTTTCGAATATTGTGGGGATGTATTCCTGTGTGTATGTTATGTGTGCGAGTGCGTGAAGTGGTTGTGGGAGCTGGCTCAAGCAACGGGTATCCGATGCGGTATCCAACGTCCCCCACGGCGCATCCTCACCGGGGAAAAGGGCTGTCCAGACTGCACAGTCAGCAAACTCGTCTTGCCGCACTCTTTACCCACAATCACAAGCTTTTTGCGGTCGCGGCGAAGATGCTCGTTTTGGGTTATATGCGGTCGCACCGCGGTCATAGCTTCGGCTTTTCCCTTCTTCGTTTTCCTTTCCTTTCCTTTTGGCGGAGGGAGCTAAGAGGGAGTATTGTTAGGCTGCCTATATTAACGTATATTAAGTTGTGAAAAGAGGATTACTAACGTTGCAACAGCTGAAACTGAAAATGAAGGAGGAGTCCTGGCTGGCCTGATGTGTTTGGATCAGGTTGGTTTTGCATACACCGAGAGTGGCTTGGCAGCCCTTCGCAGATGTTGGCACGCTGTTAAAATATGGGCACTTGTACCGGCCATTTTACGAGCAGTTTTTTATTCAATATATTGTGGTGCCACTAAATTGCATTCTGGAAAATAGTCCTTTGCCGCAAAAATATACAACTTCAGACGCTTGCAGTCTTGCGGATGACTTTCTCTGCGGCACTTCGTCCCGTCACATGAATCAAATTCTCCTCAAACAGCTCATCAACAAGCTTATCGAATTCCCGCTCTTCAATCCGCTAAAAACAACCAACAACAATGCAGTCAGTACATGGGACTGGAACCGCTTCGTATCCAACAACGCCAAACCCATGAACTCACCTCTGAGCTTTGCTCATTGAAGGCGCGGTAGAGTTCAATCCATTTCATCGAAGGCTTCTCCCAGTCCTGAACAAGAGCTCGAAGGGCTCGCCGCTTATCCTCACGGATCTGGCGGCTGCGCTGACTGATCCCAGTTGTAATTAAGTCCAAATCAATCAAGCCGGTTTTGGGATCAATTGCACTCGTTTGCATTGCCGCATGTTGAAGGCTACGTGTAATTTGTAATCAGTATTATAAAGATTTTCCTCTCCGACTCTTGCAACATACCGATGGGCCTCGTTGACATCAGATTCCTCAACAACATCCGAAAGTCTGCATGCCATTCATGTGAGCTTCAGCAACGCATCCACTTCGAAAGGTGGGGCAATTCCGCACCTCATACGGGCATGCGCCTCGGACAAACGGATCAATGCCTCCAGCTGCCTCGTCGTAAACATAACCGTCTTATCCCCGCCATTATCCCTCCCTGCCTGTCGCATTCTCACATAGTGGTTCACCAGTGCGTCGCCGGCACCTGGAGTGATCTTCGGATTATAACTGTCGCGAGCATGCTTCAAATATTTCTTGAACACCTCGAGAGGCTGGGGATGGCAAATGAGCAAGCAAATATCTCTTATGGAGGCCATGATACTTTGACGGATATCGACTTACCACAAATTCATTCTCTGATAATCGCGGGTTGTCGTCCAGATACAACCCGACAAGATGCTGAGCCAGCCGCCTGTCATCGCGTTCATTTGGCTTGTCCAAAATCAGGAAGAGCAAATCGAATCTGGAGCGGTTAAAGCTGAGCTTGGAACGATCTTCGATTGATGCACGAAAATACTCACCTTGAAAGCAGTGGCGGAGGCAGGTTCACGTTCTGCACCATTGATAGTTTCGTGTCGAATTTGGAATTGATTGGGTTTGCGCATGCCAAAATGGATGTTCGGGCGTTCAACGTGGTGATGATCCCAGCTTTGGCCACTGAAATGGTTTGCTGCTCCTGAAATCCCAAACCGGTTAGAATCTTCGTTTCAACCGACCAAATTAAGCATTGTGGAATACCATCACTTCGTGCAAGACCGAACGAGTGTAATCAGACATTTTATCGAACTCGTCAATACAACAAACACCGCCGTCGCTGAGAACGAGAGCACCGCTGCAAAACGAGAGCATAGTAAGCAAAGTTTTGCTCAATGAATATAACTCGAAAGATGAGGCGCATCAAACCTTTCGAGAACGAGTTGCTTGCTATCTGGGTCCCGGGTAACATAGGCTGTGAGACCGACCGCTGAAGTACCTTTCCCTGAAGTATACATTCCCCGAGGGGCGATTTTGTCAACATACTGTTCGGGGAAAATACCATATTACTATTCTCAGATTCCGATGGATAAACATAGCGCCACCGGTAAAGCAAATAACCTGGAGCAGTTGAGATTTGGCGACGCCCGGATCACCGACGAGCAGGATGTTGATATCTCCGCTAAGGGTGGCTTCAACTTTCAGAAAAAACCTCGGATGTGTAACTAATGCCCAAGATAAACTTACCGAATTTTGGGAGACCCAGGCTTCTCTTCGTAAAACTTGCGTGTGCCGCCGAAAAGTTGCAACAGCACGCCCTTTTTAACGTCATCATTTCCAAATACTGAAGGCGCTGTTGTCCATTGTCGGTGAAAATGTTTACCAATAACAAAAACAACATCACGCTGACCTATGGAGCGGGCAAGCAAATCGTACAAGTCGTGTCTTTTAGAGAGGTCCATAATCTTACCCAAGTCTGCTTCATTGATCTCGTCGCGCGTGTCCCCCTCTCGATAGCTAACAAGCAAAGGCGTCATTCGACTTGTCCATGGCGTGAGAACTCGCAACACTCTTTGAGCACGTACGTGTTTTCCGCTTCATTATCGGCGTGGATGCTCTTATCAACCCCAAGGCGTTTGGCATCTGTGCGCTTGATGTGCAGAATATCCACGTATGTTTTAAATAGAGATTTGATGGCCCGACGGCGAGGGTTTGCACGAACAGGAATTCCGCGGAAGACGCCGGTAACCTCCAATCTGTTGGTATTTAGTTTTAGTTAAACCAAAGTCTGGTGGCGTTGCAAAAAGTCTTCTTTCGCTCACCTGTCACCCGCTTTTGCCACATCCACCAAGTCATCGTACGCGACCAGAGAAACCGTGTGTGGGGTTTGCCCGTCCGGAGTCTCATCTACACGTTGTTGCCGAGTCTTAGATCCCGAGTTTCACGTAGGTTCATGACAAACAGCCTACCGGGGGTTTCCTGCAGCCTGCAGATTTGTTTGTTCGTAAATACGCAACGATTATGGATCAGTTGCAGAGAGTTTTTCGATCCACATTCTTCCCGGGGACATTTTGTGGGCTCACTGATGCGCCCACGGTCGTTTTCAACTACGACTGTATGCTCGCACACGTAACACCTGAAAAAGGCTGATAGACGAGCATGAGTTATCTGGGTAAGTACTGCGTACGTCGATCTGCCTGCTGATACCTTTTTTCATTTCTGGGATTATGGAAGACGACCGAATCAAGAGACCTTTTACAGTCACAAGTTGATCAATATCTAGTGGAGAAAGGTGAGATTAGGATGTGTCGGTGTGCATACTCCCGATGGAGACAATTCTTTCAAAAGCTAATACCAGTAGGATTAAGTTCGCGAAGATTTATAGTCTTTCCCAGATTATAAGGACGAACCTAGAAAACGGAATGCAGTCAGTATAAGCCTTGCCGTACCGGGGTTGCTTCACTCGCAACTCACTTTCCACGTCAGCCCAGAGTCTTCGTAATCTGGGAAAAATTCATAAAATTGCTCGGAAAGTGTGTGATCCATCAGTGGGATGACTTCCTGCGGGTATCGCTGAAGCTGATGAAACAGCTTCTTGGATCCGGGATATGACTTCAAGTTTTCGCAGTCCAAGTTCAGACTATACATTCCGCTGTCACAGAGCTGGACAGTGGACAAAGGTTGAGAAACGTTCGACACCTAGCATTGCCGGCTGATGAGCATACCTCACGTAGCACTAAAGGATAGAAGGGTTCATCAGCGGCCATGTATTCATTATCGTCTCCGTCATCCAACCAGTTTTCAGCCTCCATGCGCGCCCGACGCTTGTGTGCTGGCGTATAGTGTCGGAGAAATTGCTTGAACATGTGTATGGATTCTAGGATATTGACCGTCGTTCCCCAGATGACACGGTTGACGTCTGCTGGATCGGATGTTTCGTTGGAAGACGAAGGCATCCTCAACGCATCTTCGCTCATTGGATCATCGCGGTTTGATGTCGGCTCGCGGTCGCTCTGACTGAAGAACAGCTCAACTTCACGGTGTGGCTGAATATCGGTCCGACGAGCTCTTCCCGAAACTTTTCCGCTGACACTCGGTTGACTGCTCGGAAGGCCTGCTGGGGTCCCTGGGAGGTCTCGGGGACCCAGCATATCAGAGGACAGTTCGCTGTTCACTCCTGAACAATCAACAGTCAGAAATAAACCAAAAAGGATAGGGCTTTGTAGCTAACGTGGGATATATCTAGTTGCCTACATACCAGCACGTGGCCGTACAGGCGACGGAGGATGCACCAACGGAGACGTTGCCCGCACAGATCTCCTGTCTGTCCGACCGTGACCTCCATATCTTGAGGATTGAGTTCCCCTCGGCGGTGACGACGAACTTGGGTAATTCAGAGGTGATGACGCTGTGGCCCCAAAAGTCGAAGCTGTTCCTTGGGTTTCGTCCCGTTGCGGTGTTTGGGCCCGTTCACTTTGTTTGCTCGGAGAAGCCATGTTTGAAATTTCTGTCGAGCCAGTGGAACTTCAGCATTCACAGGACCAGAGAAGTATGGGCAAGGGAATGGTGCAACGATGGTGAAGATAAACGTCTTCCTGCTTCGGACGCACAGGCGCCCGCTGACCTTGCACTTTCAGAGTCGTTACTTGAACGCTCACCTTCAAACTTTGAAAAACGACGGATCGCCTGGAGATCCTTTTGCTGAAGATGAAGTTGGCCTTGTCCGGTTGACCGGACACAATAATCTGTCCGAGAACCGATGTGCGCCCGGGCACCTATCTAACTCTCCCAACCCTGGAGCTAGTCTACCTAGACCTTCGAGAACAATATGGACTCCGTCCAAACGTTGGCACCACCGCCACTACTAATGTCAGCACCCTCTACGTCACGAGCACCTGTGTCCTCTGCAACGTTTGCCGTATTCAAGCGTTTACGCCAGTTGGATGAGCTGACAGGAATTACCGACGCGGAGTTGTTGGACGTCGTCAGCTCCACAGGTCCAAAAGCGACTTTGGTGAAGCAAAAGATATTGGCTTGCCTTTTTGGCAAGTGTGCTCGGGAGGGTGCCACAAGTTTGCTAGAAACTCGAAAGGCTGAAAGGGTACGTCATTTAATTAAGGTTCAACCCAGTAACCCAGGCTCTGTGCGAATTTTTACAAATTAATCACAGTGCTAATACGGTAGCGACAAGAGATCAAGAATAATACACCAGATTCGGAAAAACGCATGCATGATCATGCTTTCAATGGGGTGTTCTCCAAGTATGTTGCTAAGGAACTGCAGGTTAGCAAAAGAGAATGAACAAGGATTATGTGCCGCTTTGGTATTTCGTTTCCACAATGATGTCTGAAATTTACGATACTTCAACAGAAAATGGGATACCCCCGTGCTGAAGATGCTGGTGACGATATCCTCAGGAATAAACACATTTATGTTGATGTGTTGTCATTCTTGCTGGTGAAAATCAAGGCGTCCAAAGATCAGCTCTCAAAGGCATCACAAAGTTGTAAGCCTGAGGCACTCAAACAGGACTCGCTTACTGTTGAATCAAAGTCAACCAGGTAACGCCTCTTTCAAACTTCTAATAAGACCTTTAGAACAAAATGTGCGTGCAACATTGCAACTGATGGTCTTGTCTCAGCAATGGACTTGGCAGACAACGGAGTATGCCTGACATGCGGCTTCACAAAGTTGTCTCTGACAGTCAGCCCGTCGAGCCTTCAACACGACTCAAAGCGGCGACGCCAGCGGAATCTACAAATGCCCACTCCATAGAGGATCGTTTACCTGTCTCCGTTGTCCCAGCGGGTCGTTTAAAGAAAATACAGCAACTCAAGGGAAGGCCACTTGCAGGCGCCGGCGCGATATCCCCTGACAACGACTTGGCCGCGCGCGTGGCGGCCCTCGAACAACAGGTAGATTTGTGTTCCCATTCCATATTGTCTCACCAGACCTCTCGTTAATGATTTTGATGTCGCACAACAGGTTTCGGACCTTAGACGTCAAAATGAGGCTCTTAAGACCGAAAATGCCCAACTGCGTGACTTAAACGAAAAAGTAGTTGCTGAATCGACATCAGGCACATCTGATGGGCTGGATCGCCGGCGTGCTGCGCTTCTTAAATCGCAAATTGTTCAGCTGGAGCGGCATGTAATTGCACAGCGCGACGCAATTGTTGCCAGAGAAAGTTACGTGTTTGAGGCTGGAGGGGAGATCAAGAAAGTCAAAAATATCCTCAAAGAAATTGTATGCAGGGTCTGTATCCCGGATGTCCCGATATTGCGCGTCCAATTTTCATCTCTGATAATGATCAACGTGATTTTACCGCTCTAGGAACGGTCCAAAGTTACTGCAGACCAGATTGCATCCCTCAAATGTGGCATCCAAATCACAGAAACTCTCCTTAAACAACTCAGTAGAAGAATCAAGGACCATCTCAACACACGGGAAGAAGAGCGCTCACCGGCCCTTGAGTTCCTCTCCGAATTCGTTTGCCCGAAACGAAGGGGAAATATTCACCCGGTGACACTAGCGGATGTATGCAGCGGGCGGATTGAGCATTTGAATTTGCGACATGTTGCCAGACTTGAGTCTCAGTTGCACGGCCTTCATTCCGGTACGTTGATTGGGTGATCCGACACATGGATAAGCGGTTGAACCTGACGCCCATGGCCAGACCTTCTTGCCTTGCGAAATTGCATCCATGCTTCATTCCGTCCTCATATTCCCGACTTTTCGGTGAGCTTCGTAACCGTCACGTTTCTCATGTAGATCCTAGTCCATGACATGTATCGTAACGCTAGGAACACTTGGAAGTAACTTACGAGCGTGCAATGTCCAACTTAACATCTACCATGGACGCTCTGCTAAGCGTCTCGGTACTCGTTCCGGTCGCCCCAGCCCCGGCGATTAGAAGAGGTGTGTCACGCTTGCCGCTGCCCGAATTTGCAAGGAGTGAGTTGAGAACTAAATACTGTGTTCGTCAACAGTGGTGCGAGGTGGTTATCCGGAAATACCCACAGCGGCCGATGTTTTGCAGCATTTTCCGGTACTGAGTGCCAACGCGAGATCAAAGGCGGAGGATGCTTTGAAAGCATTGCTAAAAGCGGTTCAGTATTACAAGGTTGATATACCAGTTTTTGGTAGGCGAGATCACATTAAATCTAATTCAACTCGATCACGCAGGAAATGCATGACCGGGAGCAGGAGGGCTTAGAGAAGGAGTTAGAGTTCCATCGCGGAGTCTATCAGAAATACGTGAGTTATGGAATGTCAATCCTGTACATAAGTGTGAAGTCACTGATCTTCTGCCACAGAACTCGAAAATTTCCTCCATCGCTGACCGGTTAGAAATTCAAAGGCAGGAAATGACGGAGAAACTCGAAGGTATTGATTGTTCAACCGGCGGATTCCACCCGCTTGCGGTTGTTTTGCTGATATATATTGCGCAGCGATTTTGCATCCAATTTCGACCCTTGAGAACAAACTCCAGACGTTGGTATTTAGTCAAGAATCCGTACGAAGCTTTTTAAGCGAGACGGGGCAAACATTGAAAGATACGGCAGTCCGGATACGCACTATGACAGGCAGAAGCAGTGGCGAAGACACATAGCGAGATGTACTAGGGTCGCAAAGGCGACAAATCTTTTTACAGCATCTAGTACAAATTCAATTTTGTGACAATCCCTACCCTAACCGACTGATCAAAAGAAGCAAAGACACAGAGCCCCTGTTTGTCTGGGCTCCAATCAAATGCAGCAACAGGTTGCTCTGCCACATGGGCATTATTAATGAGTTCGATAGTACCCGCAACTCCTTCCTCGTGTTTGTTTTTCGCATCTTTTCGTGAACGCTGGGCGGGGTAATTGCTAATCGTCAACCGACAATGATGAGTTTCCTGCCGTTAAGCTTACAAACAAGGTCCGCAACAATGCCACGTACTATTTGTAAAGATTCAGAGTGCCGTTTCCTCCCGATGTGATGAAAATGTCCCTGTTTTGAGGTAGATGCCGCACCGTCCATACCGTCGTGTTATCTTGAGTCTGTTAAACGGCACCGCGGAAGGTAAGCATCAGTTTAATGTTTAGCGTCGTGACGACGTTTTGACTGCTCAAAAGAACCCACTTTATGGGTGGTAGATGCAAAGCCTGTCTCGGGGTGCCGTGTTCGAAGATCATATGCCTGAAACGCCGACTCGAGACTTGTCACGACCATTTTGTTCATCTTGATGTCTTTCCGATCAAATTCTATTGAGCAAACCTGGAATATCACATTTAATTACCCAACACGGGACGAACCACAAAATAACTCAATGCTTTAACCCACCCCATTCTTCACATTTGTCTCCCACAGAAGTGACATGGCTCGGAGATCAAACATTTTTACGTCCCCGTTTTCATAACCAGCACATACCACACGTTCCTCATCATTGTAAGAGTTTCCTATAATCCACTTCATTGGTCATTCTGTTCTGTCCTTCGACAAAAGCGAGTCAGAAAGCAAATATACCAAATGCCACTGCCCATGTGTCTCTCGCTTCCTCTCCTTTCGCGGGCGCAATTTTCGCCACTGGTTTGTCTTTTTGTCGCACATCCCAAATCTTCACAGTTCCTTTTCATTCAAAAATGGAAGGCCACACTTAACAACGGGTTATTACTCTCATTCCTGTGGATAACCTCTCTTGCCATACCATCCCGACTGCCGGTCGCAATCTCTGGCGGTCCGGTCTGGACACCCACTCCACCGCACCCGTCAATACAGTTGATGATCTGCTCATGCGCCCGAACGGAATATACTGGGAGCTCCAGACGTTCCAAATCCCAAAGGCACAGCCGTCCTTCAAAGTCTCCAGTTGCGAGTTGGCGCGTGCTCAAAGACGAGGCACCAAAGGTGCCACATTTGAATGCGTGTTGTTTCTCCGTCTGTTTGAAGAGGTTTAAGCCAATGTTACTTTGGCCGGGATGGAAGGCAGCACTCCTTCTTTACGGAAGACAAACCTGGTGTGCAAGTTTTACATCGCCTCCGTCAAGTTCAAAGACTTCCAGGGCACCCGTTCCTCTTGGATGTTGTCCAAGTACTACAAAGCGAGCAGAGCAAGGAACCCATCGCACATCATAAGCGGTGTATGTCAGCGACTTTTGGATATGAGTTATAATTTGAGCTTTGTCGAGAGTCATCGCATTTCCGTTCGGACGAAGTCTGCTGGGCAGAACGCGTTGGAGCTTTGTTTGTTGAGCCCATCATGGACCAGTCCTTCGCTCGTTGGCCAAGCCCGGGCCAGCCACCCAGGTCGAGAGCGAACACGCGCGACACCGCATCTTCTTAGCTTCTTGCTATTGAGCAATCTATTCGCATCACTCTCTTCCAAGTTTCAAGAAATATCATCAGCAAGTGCTTGAATAAAAGGTGGTCTGCACCTCCCAATAGTTTTCGCACTTTCCGACTGAGGGCACATTACAAAAAGCATGTTTGTCGAGACCAAAGAGGTGCGAAACTCACGGCAACGTCGATATCCCCAGCATGACTGACCCTCAGCTTCTACACAGCTTCGACCTTTACGGTACACCCGAGTTCCACTCCTGATAATTGCAGTCCTCGTAGTAATCGCATGGACCACATATTTCCATCTGGGTATTCGAGGAACGATCATGAATACCAGCGATCAGAATGAAAGCGAGGATGCCATATGCGTCGGATCTGACTGCATTGATCAGAAGTTATGGTCCGCATCGGATACGGGTGACAGCTTGGATAAAGCTGAAGGGCGAGCAAAGTATGATATTAGAGATTTCCGCGCTGCTACAAAGCGGGTGTGGAGAGACCTGTTGAGGCAGCTGAACTGTGGAGCAGGCGGACAGAAAAATGAAGATGTTGCTGTCAAGGTGAGGTCGCTGGGCTTTCGAGGATACGGTTTTACCTATCAACCATAACACGCTAGTCTTTTTCTTCCACTTTATGAACTTAGTTTGATAGCCTTAAATCCGTATTTGTAAACCTCGCGGAAACGGACAACCACCTCCTCGATCGACTCATCGACCTCACTCCAGTCGATGCACAAATCAATCGCGGTACACTGGTTCGTTCCCTTCTCCGCCTGCGCGAGCAACTGATCGGCAAAATCGTGTCCATCGCCCTCGAAGCACCTCAAGTGACCAACTACCGCCGCTGCGCCGGCCGCCAGCGCGCCCCTTGTGACGGTGCTCCATCCCGTTACGCGCCACTTTTCGGCCGCCGCATCTACTTGGCTATGAACGTCCACAACAACGAAGCGGTCCTTCCAGAGGTCATGGCTCAAGTGGTCAGGCTCGCCGGCATGCTGGGTGGTCCCGACCACATTTTTGTATCGGTGTACGAAAACGGGTCGCGAGATCGCACGCGGTCCTTGCTAAGGCAGTGGGAAGCCGCTTTAGCTGCGTTGGGGATCGAGCATTCTATAGTCGGGGAGGTTGCAATGGCTTCGCGACAGGAGAACAGGATTTTGAAACTTGCCAGAGTTCGCAATACTGCGCTGGCGCCATTGCTGCAGGGGGGCGGAAGGATTATGGGAAAAGACGGAAGAATGACTCCGCCTTTCGATCGGATAGCATTCATGAACGACGTCTATTGGTGCGCCGAGGATGTTATGGAAATGCTGCATCAGAGTTTGAAGCAAGATGCCGATATTACGTGCGGCTTGGACTACAACTGGGCAGATGGTGCAAAAGAACGAGGCGAGGATCCAGTCTTCTATGACATTTGGTAAGCTATTCCCTGAGTCTTTTAGGTTTTTTTGCCATGGTGGACCGTGAAACTAAGTTCTACTTTCTTGCCTTGTCAGGATCGCTCGCAATATGGATGGGGTGATGTGGACAAACGGGCCTTGGAATAACTTCACGCAAAACCACCTCTCCGACAATCGTTTGAATCGCAACCTTCCTTTCCAAGCTCAGTGCTGTTGGAACGGGGGCGCCATCCTCCGCATCGAGCCTTTCATACGCAACGGTGTACGCTTCCGCGCGGGGAACCATCAGGGCGGTGAATGCGCCGCATCAGAGTGTTCCTTGCTGTGTAACGATTTTCTTTACCATGGATGGGATAGGGTACTAGTGGTCCCATCTGTGAGGTACTCGTATGATGTGGATGGTGACGTCGCCTTGTTAAAGATCCTACCTGAGGCGCCGTTGGCGGAAGTCGATGAAAAGGAGGAAAAGGTCAATTGGCAGCCAGCGCCACCGACTGTAGAGTGTATTGGGCTTGTAGGATTGGGCAATGCGCCCGATCAGCCGTGGGTGCATCAGCCACTGGTTCAAGGGAAGAGACCCGAGCATTAGAGTAAGATGTAATGAATTGTTGCCTTGTCAGCAATGCTGCGAATGATTTGTACCATTTAAGAATATACCGCCTGTCCTTCATGCCAATTATCGCATCCTGGGGGCTTCCGTCTCGTTGGTGGCTGGAGGGACAAACGCAAGAGCTCCATCATTCGCCTGTGCTGCGCAAAACCACTGATCCACACAACATGTCAAGGAGTCGCAGATGAAATGAATTGCAGGCCAATCCTTTTGGTATTTTATTTACATTGAATCTCACTTTATCTACATTAATCTATTCTGCCATCACGACAACAAAAACTTGAAATTCTCGTAGAACATCAGCATCGGATTCTCCCCCGACCGCGTTCGCGTTGCTGCAACGTTCCCATACCGCTCCAAAAACGCCTTCTGCGTCATCACCTCCGCTGCTCTCTTTCCATCCTTTGCGCAGATAAGATTGTACATGTCCCTCATCAACTCGAAGTTGGTTGGAAAAAATATATCAAACCAACCGGGCTGCACGAGGTAGGTCGAGCAAGGAACCATGTTTCTTTTGTATCGGGTCTGAACAACCGGCGCGTCAATACCCTCAACAGCCTCAGGAAGTTTACTGAAGTCCGATATAATAAGACGATGTTCGGGGAAATATTCGTTGAGTCGCTCAAATAGTTGCAAGCACATGACTGGCAGGAATTCTGGAGGGGACATGTTCGGCGCGAAAGGAAACCAGGAACGAACTTTACGTTTCCAAAGTGCTTTGGTCAAAGGGGAACGATAGCCCGTTTGCGATCGCAAATCCATGAATCGCGAGATCAAAGGATCATTGAGATGCTCGTAGGCTTCCTGGTAATCGCCGTGTTCATCGGTCAAGACCACTCCCTGAAGAGGAGCGCCTGTGATATCGTAGCGCACAAGGTCGTGGGCGAAATTGTCCTGCGGAAAAAATGTAAGCTGGCTGTTTGGAATGGCACTTTATCGGTGGCTGTTTCAAACGTGTTTATCGATCAATACTTACAATCACTTCTGTTGCAAGGAAGAAGCACGGTTCAGGAACAGGCTGATTCCAAGTAAAAATGGACTGATTGATGATATTCACGCATTCGTGTCGCATGGACACCTGTCGTACGTCTTGTCTTTCTGCCTGACGTTCTGCAAGCTTCGTACTGATCTCAATGATGTTATAGCGGGTCTTCTTGTACAATTCCGGCTCGTTCTCTTTGATATAGTCCAGAATGTTGACCATAAGGGTCCCGTTTCCAGCTCCGATCTCATAAATTACCAGTTCACTTGCACCTCGGGGATCCCGTTTGAATTCCGATACCATTCGGGTGGCCATTGCATATCCATACCATGGCTAAGCGGGCTGGCGTTAACTCGAGAGTTACCGTTTTCCAGTCGTCAGGGCATATCAATACCTTGAATAGTTCTGTCGGGGTATGCCATACTTGTCGTGCAATGTCATTCACATCGTTGTATTCGCCTTCCACTTCTTTGTATAGTTGCGCCAGGTGATTCATGAAAGCGTAGTTGTCTTTGATAGAGTTAAAGTCGATGTCCTCGGGACTGAAGATATACCTGAGATTGACACATTTTTAGCCTTCCCGGAACTTGTTCTGGCAGCCTCCTTCACTCGAAAACGTACGCCTTCTTCGAAAAATAGCCATAATTAGGGTTGTACAAGGCATCATCGATGAAGTCACGAACAAGCATCCGGGTGCAACGAGGCGGTGACTTCTCTTTCGCAGCTTTCGCCGCTGTTATACGACGGTACGATTCAATCGGTTTCCGGGGTTCCTTGTCTTTGTCTTTAGTGAGGAAGTCATCCCTTTGCGGAATTGAAGGGAGTCAAGATATTGGAGAGAAGAGGGAGCGGTGGTGGGGTTGGAGGTCTCACCAGTAGCCCGACGACCTCAGGTGCGCAGACGAGGAGAAACGGTGTCTTCGGAGCGCAACAAAGTTGGCACTTTGCCCACTGAAGACCCCCAATCGGAAGCTCCCGCAAGAAAAACTGCCCATGAGCCTCCTTCCCATTTTGAAGATCAACAAGATGCCCCAAGAAAAACTCGTCCAGCTCCGGTATCCAACTGAGTCCGCAAATTTGTGCGACCGGTTTCCAAAAATGACAAACAATGATCATGGGGTGAAGAGGACCAGCTGGCAAACAAAACTTCTTCATCCTGCCATCGTTGTTCACTGGATTGTCTCTTCAATTTGCGTCGTGAATTCTGACGCTTCCCTGCAAGAGAAATAATAAAACCTGCATCCTACCCCTTGACCTCTTGTTTTTTTCGCTTTGCCCGTGGGAAAAAAGAAAAAAAAACTTGGTTTCTTCTTTGGCTGCTGCTGGGAATCGAGGTTCTCCCTTATCTTCTTTGCCTGAGGTGTGAACTATGCCTGTCCATTGCTGTCCTCCGCATCTGTCGGGCTGTGGTGCCCCCTTGGGGTCGTTCCTGTCACGGGCCAACGGATGGCCTGGCATTACTCGGTCGCTAATGTCCCCTCTCCTTGCACAGAACGAATCCACTGAAGAGAACTCCCATCGAGGAACCTTCTCGTATCAGTCGACTCTTAAAAACGGCTTCTGTTCGGTGATCAACTTCCATTGGTATGAAACTTCTTCCGCCTGTCCAAAATTTCTCCAAACCTCAGTCGTCACTTGGTCCTATCGATGAATATAACACCGACCGAATCCTTTTTACCAGGCTCCAAAGGAACCCCGACATATGGCCGACAAAGAGGATCCTCTCAATCCTTATTCTTACCAGCTGGGGCAGGCTGCTTTTTTTCAATACAACGCACCTGGGTCACCTGCGAGCACGAATGGTTCCCCTGCGCCTTCATCCCCATCACTCGGCGGCGGCGCGTATTCGCATGGGCATCAAATATATTCAACCGGTGTAGCGCCTCGATATCCGGGGCAGCTCCACTTCGGCTCAAAGTTGTCGGGTCATGTGCAGCTGAACCACTCCTTGCTGGCAAATTCCGCTTATCAACAACAACTTGGACTGTCATCTCATGCTGCAACGACTTCTATAGCGGCGTCTAATGCAGTATCGGTGGTTGGCGTGGGTGGAGTTGGTCAGGTTACGGTGGCGGGACCGCACCACCAAAAACAGGTGGAAACCGCCGCACTCTCACGGCAAACGGGTTCACCCCATCATCATGCTCGTGTTGCCGCAGCGGCAGCGCGAACATCTCTAGCAAACGGAACCGAAACCAACGGAGTAAATGGCGGATCTTCGGCCGTCAACGGGGAGGCGCGAGCATCGGAGTGGACCATTATTGATTTGGGAGGGATGCAAATGAAGAATCTCGGCAAAGAGCTCTTCAGATACACATTTCTGACCACTTTGTATCTCAATTACAACGCACTGTCGTACCTGCCACCCGAAATCAATCGCCTACGCTCGCTGACAGTCCTGGACGTGTCTGGAAATAAGCTAGCATCGGTTCCGCCGGAACTCGGCATGCTGGTGGCCCTGCGAGAATTGCTGATGTTTGATAATGAGCTCACGTATCTGCCTCCGGAGCTCGGCAATCTATACATGCTTGAAACATTGGGATTGGAGGGAAACCCGCTGAATGACCCGATCATGGGGATGATTCAGAAGGACGGAACGACGGCGGTTATACAATATCTCAGAGATATGTGCCCAGGTGGGCTTTGTTCTCTGAAGTTTTGCCGATATTTTTGGGGGGACCGCTAAACGTGCTTAACCCTTCCTCAGTTGGTCCAATGCCAGCGGATAGAGACTGGATATTATTGGAGGAGGATGCGTATGGGGCCGCAGCAAATGGTGGGGTTTATTCTGATTATTCTGACGTTCAGGACAGAGGTTCAACGCCGGACGGTTTCAGATTCTTTTACGGTCATGTGCTACAACACGTTGTGCGAAAAGTATGCTACTGCACAGGCATACGCATACACTCCTGCATGGGCGCTGAGCTGGGACTACCGAAAGGATCTCCTTCTGCAAGATATCCTGAACTATAATGCGGATGTCGTCTGTTTACAGGTGCGCTGTCGCTGCTGAAGGTGGACGTGGTGTGAAGAATATTGATGTGGTTTTGGAAACACAAAATTTCAGGAAGTTGAAGCTGGGCAGTATGAGGAATATTTTCATGATCAGCTACAACAGCATGGGGAGTACGAGGGGGTATTTTGGCCAAAATCAAGGTCGCGCACCATGTCGGAATCAGAGCGCAGACAAGTGGACGGCTGTGCTACTTTTTGGAAAAGCAGCAAGTGAGTCTCCATCATTTTAGGGTGGATTCATCATTCTGGGGTGGATTCCCTTCTGACCGCTGCTAATCGTCGTCGCAGATTCTCGCTAATAGAAAAGCACTGCGTAGAATTCCAACAAATTGCGATGCAGCGACCAGAGCTTCGCAAAAATGCCGACGTCTTCAACCGCGTAATGATCAAAGATAATATCGCGGTGGTGACGCTATTGGAAAATAAGGAAACGCACGCACGGGTAATGGTGGCAAATGCACATCTGCATTGGGATCCGCAGTATCGGGACGTGAAGCTCGTGCAAACAGCGATGCTGTTGGAAGAACTTGGGCGACTGGAGAAAGTATGGGCGAAACTGGCCGCGCGGGAGGGGACGTCATCTGCAACCACGAACGGATCCTCAAATTCCGGGACTCGGCTACCTCTCGTCATTGGCGGTGATTTTAACTCGCTTCCAGACTCGGGCGTGTATGAGTTCCTATCTTCGGGTCACGTTCCACAAGATCACGAAGATTTCGGATCGTATACGTACGGGCCATATACGAGCGAAGGACTCGACCACAAGTTCTCGCTCAAGTCGGCGTATTCGCACGTAAACGAATTAGACTTCACGAATTTCACGCCGACTTTCAAAGGCGTAATCGATTATGTCTGGTACTCGACCAACTTGTTGAGTGTGACGGGGTTGCTGGGGAATGTGGATCGCGAATACGTGTCGCGGACGGTTGGGTTTCCTAATGCTCATCACCCAAGCGATCACATTCCATTGGTGGTCCAGGCCACTCTGAAACGACCAGAGACGCAAAGAAAGGTTTTCTTCAATAAAGACTAATAACAAAAAAAGCCCGTGCATTGTGATGTTCGATGTTCCTTTTTCTGCGTTTCGATTCTCGCATTTCTCATCTCCTGATTGGACCGCCGCTTGTCAACAAAGCCTTGATTTCCATGACCTCATCCAGCTCGGCTAGAATTTTCCCCATCTTTCTGGATAAGTTGGCTAGATCCACCATCCTCGCTAAACCTGCGGGATGTCAATCAATACGCCTGCTCAAAGAGTGGACGAATAACAGCATCTACCTCTTTTGAATCCCTCCTGCGAGTTACGTAAATGTGAAGGTACTAGCACACCAAACCAGTTGATTGGATCCGAACGAACGCGTTTGGATTTCCCCTTCGCATCATCAATAGCTTTGTCATCTCTTTCAGGTTGATCAGACGACGAAGTCTCCTGCGACCCTCCGAATTCCTCCTCGCCGGACCCTGGGTTATCTGCTTCCTCCCTGCGGCGTTGCCTTAGAGCGCCATGCATAATCGGGGATGGTGTCGCCTCGGCAATAGGGATGGCATCTGGTTCAAGCGGTCCTGCCGGGGTATAATTTCCTTCTGGAGATACCGAGCTTGTGGGACGTTAGAAATTATCACCATGGCTAAAACTTGCGTGGATATGGTCTGTACATTGACGTCGCAGCCTGCATCCGCTGGTCATACTGGTACTGAGTTAACCGGCCTGGTCCCATTGTATACTTTGACTGAGCGAGGTCAAAGAAAGCCTATTGTTTTTGGAAATTTGTGGTGTGTTGGAGACCAGTGTCTTGCGGCATGTGTCAGAACTGAAATGCTTCGGTTGTGTACCGCGCTTAATGACGATGATAGGGCTTCTCTTTGTTGGAGGTACTCATCTACGAGGGCGAGGAGTGAGAGGAGCAGGGCGTCGACGCGTGAGCAAACTTCGACCGTGCTTGCAGGCGAAGATGACATTCTTGCACTGGAAATGCAGAAACAACACAGCGAGCAAGGACGACTGCATGGCAGCTGAGCTGCAAGCAGTAGTCAGGGCGTGGCGCAGTCCCCTACCTCTCTACTTACCCACCAAAGCTCAAGCGGACCGCTCGCGCTTGGCAACAGATCACCTGCAACTCAGTCCAAAATGAGTCGACTAGTGCTCCCGTTTGCCGGAGGCATCTTGGCTGGAGCTACAATATATCAGATTATTCAAACACAAATGGAAGACGACTTGCTTTGGACTCGCGCCGCCCTTCGAGAAATGCGCAGCGAGGTTGAGAAATGTCTGCCGCCGACATTGCAGGACGAGGTGAGCCTCGCGGTCAGGAGCACATAACGTCTGTCAACCCGGCTAAGGGAGGGGTCATTTTCTTGTCAGTGTGCCATCTCCAAATCCCGGGACTCGCCCTGCGCTGCCAATCCGGGTTTCCGCACCCGCCACCAGTCCGATTTTTTGAAGATGCCTGTTCCGGATATGAGACCGAAAATTGACGAATTCAAACAGAACTGGAATCGCATGGTGATTTCAACGGCAAAGCGAATCACTGGTTGAATGAGTGATAATGGGGGGAGGGTTCTGGAATTAGTTATCCACTTGTACATGAATACCATTTGAAAATGCCACACATATGAACTTGACGTTCTTCTTAAAGCACAGGTCTCCGTATCGGCCGTTTCAGTCTCTCGGCGTCTATCAGAGTCTTTAAGTTCGCGCATCGGTATAGCAATGTAGTAGAAACGGGTTGCGTTTAACAAAGGCCCAAGGGTTACACGTTTTCCAACCAATTTTCTAGACATAGTCCTCAAATGTTGGTGAATCACCACGGCTGGTCATCAATACATGCGAGAACGTTCCGCAAGCTGGGCCCCTCTTGAAGCTACTCGGTCCTTCCAGGTTTCAAATCGGACATTCCATCATCGGAGAATGTTCCAAACTTCAGCATACCAATTTTGGGGATGTGCTTTTCAATACCTCCTTATTGTTTGGAGATCTTCAATTGGAGAGATTGAAGAGAGACCCGAAATGACTTTCTGACTTTCAAGGATGAGAATGAAGTGTGCTGCATTTTTGTGGTGCCATTTCAGACATTTTTAGTTTACGCACTGGTTCATAATGGTCTCCCTCGGTTTTCACCAGCAGTTCCTTTGCGATATCAGCTCGTGCGTTTCTCTTTCGCAGTTTCTGTTTCGCCAAAAGTCAAAGGGCAAAAACAGCGTACGCTCCATCAAGCGCCTTTCGTAGATCTTCATCAATTCCAACATCTGCTTCATTAGCCTTGCCCCGAGGTCAGCAAGTTTCTGTGCGGCAGGTCTGCAACGGTCGCGCTTTATGCGTCTGAGTCAGCGAGGACTATAAGACTGTACGGATAACGCTTCCTTCATGGTCGGTTGCCAGTGGTCATATCCTTTTGCTGCAAAAGCGGGTTGTGTTTGGAGATCAAAGGGATCGGATCATGTTCACAACGTTTATTTTGAGCTCACACCACTAAGCTCCTCTTGAAGGAGGTTTTTGCATCATCTGTAGCACCTTTTTGAATAAGGCATCAAACATCTGTTGCACCCCCGCTCCCGTCGCGGCCGAGGTCTCAAAATATCTACACCGCAACAAACATGAGCCCTTTCCATCACAGCAAAGTCAGCCTCCCTTTGTTGGAATCGCACCTAAATTTCATCTTATCTGCCATGAGCTGCCCTTCTTTGGTTGATACTGTCCTTGGTTCTAAATCAGTCTGGGCCGGAGCAATCAATCTTTCTGAGCGTCCAACTTGTAACCGCAGAGTGTGCCCGAAATATACATGTACCTACCTTGTTGGCTATTAAAAAAACGACGCAGTCGTTTTGACAGTAGCTGAACAATTCTTCATGCCATTTTTCCAGTGCTGAGAATGTTGACCGGTTGCTCACGTCGTACACCAGGATTGCCTACAAAACGAAAAGAGCGTACTTGTGTAAGGGGCGGAAAGAGGAAATAGACAAGAAAGATTGCACTCACCCCATGGGTATCCTTGTAAAATTCGTTTCGGATATCAAAATACACTTGGTCTCCCGCTACGTCCCAAAAGTTTACTTTGACTGAAAAGAAAGCGTTTCATGGTAAGGATTAACCTTTCCACTGGCCTCATGAAATGACTGCTTCCCACCTTCTCCAAACTCATTTTCAATCGTTTTAACACCATAATCGATTCCAATTGTCGAGATGTACTCGGGAATATACTGGGAAAGCATAGCAGATGTCAAAATTCAAACGATATCAGGTATCCAAACATCACAGTGGCCGTCAATAAATACCCGTCCTTCACAGTACCGTTTGATAAGGCAACTCTTGCCCGTACCAGGTTCACCCATGCTTAGAATTTTAATTCTTCAGATTTTTGTGGGGAGTGGTGAGAGATTGGAACCACAGTTGAGAAGGTGGGAACTTATTCACGTGTGCAACCTTGTAGCATCGCTTGTTGTTTGTGGCTCCACACGCAAGTGTCCTGGTTGACGGTCCATGACGGTGCTTTGGAGATTCAAGAGATTTCGAGCAAGGAGGTGAAAGGAGGAACCGCGCAGAACCGCGTAAGTTAGTTTACGCGCGCGCGTCTACGCGAGTATTGATCACGTGGACAAGAAGTTCCAGCTTGAGCTTTCGAAGCGGGGGAAATGTCGGGTGAGGGGCCGGTCGGGGGAAGCGAGACGAGGGTGGAAGAAAAATAAATCAATAAATTCCACGCAACTGAAAAATAGAATCTTGCGAAACGAACAGCCGCCACTCCCATTGTTGTTTTAGCAAAGCTCGCAAGGAGAGTCATTTTTAGTACATCCAGGTCACCCCAACAGACGGTCCTGCATTCCAGACCCTTCACCGCAAAAGGCAAAAAGAATATTTCGTAAGGTCGACGTTTGCCCAACCCGCACGACACTGCTTACAACAAGTATGGCACCCACTGAAGAGAAGTACAAGCAATTGAAGAGAAAAGTAAGGAACGCAGCGAAACATTTGAGGGGAGAACCACTGCTAAAAATGCGTTAACCTTTTCTCTTGACTGTCCACAGTTGAAGGAAGTTTTGGAGGTTGGTTTACCAATGATGTTGCGGTTGGAGTGAGGTATCTAGGAAGAATGTGGACTAATCCTACTTCTTCAACAATAGGAAAATGACCGTATAAACAACCATCTCAAGAAAGCTAAGACTAAAATCGGCTACTTGCGTCGAGAGAAAGAGTATGTGTCTCTTAGGCGTTCACTGTGCGTGAAGCTCATTCAGGATTCTAATTCTCTGCATTTTCCAGCTTGTTGCTCGATCGGCTGGCTAGATATGAAATGCCTGATTCTTCATCCGATGATAGTATGTTTTCCAGCAGTGGTTCGGATTCGGAGGTGACTGATTCATCCGCTGGTATGTGGTCAAGTTTTGCTTACCTTTTACGTCAAGTTCCCCAACCCGATTTGTGCCGTTGAAAGGTCGACAGGCGATGACCCCAGGCCGTGACGCGAAGAGGGGGAAAGGGAAGGATAAACCTTCAGACCCTCAAACTCCTTCGCGGCCAGAACAATTGACAGCGCACCCTGGGGAGGATGGCAAGAGATCCGCCAAGAAAGGCAGCGCCAAAAAGCCCGCAACCAAAAGAGCGCCTGTCGTGACGAAGACGCGAAGAATACAACAGATCCCGTTTGACGCTGACGGAAAGCCGATTCTGCCTCTGCAAATCGGTATCATTACAGTCTTGTCTCTTGGAGAAATTGTTTGGGATAGAGATACGTTCCACAACGAGCGGTACATATATCCCGTTGGTTACGCTTCTACAAGGTGAGCAATGATGGTTGGCATTGGGCTGTATTTACCGAGTAGCTTGATTGATTGTCCTTTGCCGCTTTTCTTGTCTTCCAGGAAATATCACAGCACCGTGGATCCCGATGCGGTGGTTAATTACAGATGTTGGGTCTCGGATGGCGGCGACGGTCCTCGTTTCCATGTCGCCGCTGAAGATGCGCCGGACAAGGGCGTGATGGCCACGACAGCCACTGGAGCATGGACAAACATCATTCGTGGTATGTATCGCCGTCAGAACGCACAGGGGAAGTTTCCCGGTATCCTCTATCTGAACTTCTTTTCGCAGCCGCCAACGCCATTCGCAAGAAGGAACACAGTAACAGCGCCTCAGGCCCAGACTATTTTGGCTTTTCGCATCCGACCATTGCCGCAATCATTCAGGATTTGCCGAACGCCGATAAGTGTAAAAATTATGTCTGGCAAAAGGTACTTATCATTCACGATTTAGCGAAAACTACGGTTTCCTCTGAAATGCTAACATTTGCATAGTTTGAGGTCATTAAGGGACGTGGAACAAAACGCGTGAACAGGGCGTTCCTTGAAGATGGGGAGCCCGCGAGCACAAAGGAGACGCCTGAGCCAGCCAATGTTCACACTCCCCTCAACGGGGCCTCTGAAACTAAACCGACGTTTGACGTTGCGAATCGCTCCCCAACCGCGTCCAACGGATGGGATGACAACACGTCTGCCATGGACGAAGATAATTCAAACGCTGGGTCTGTTAGCCCGGGGGCGGAGGAGTCTGAGGATGAAGGCGGCGATGGGCTGAAAGGCGGCGAATCGGAGGACGATCGGGGCAGAATGGAGATCGACAAACATTCGCAGTCTTGAAAAGGCGTGGTGGGAGTGTGTGATGGTAATCCTGAATGCTGATGCATAACGCTATCTGTTACACATCTTACAATAAAATCCTCCGTGCACTCTAATCCGGATTGAGGTTTTGCTGCCGCGGACCATGTCAGTGAACCCGAAATTGTAGTCCCCCCAAAGTAAAACAGTTTTCTATGGAACCCCATCCCCATCTCGCTTCGCTGCTATATCCTATAACGGCTATAATTCCAGGTGTTGCGTCCTTGGAGACGCCCGCCAACTCAAAGGCGACCCTAGAACTCCTTTAAAATCATTCTGCTGCCACTCCTTCCTGATTCGTCTCCTCCTTTCAGTTTCCCAATCCACCCATTTCTTCATTACAATCTCGTCAGGCCCAACCACCTTTCCATCCCCTTCCCCGTGGCCACCCTTCCCAGCACCTTCTTCCTCGCCTTCCACTTTCCTCGTTTGGCCCCAGGAGAAGTCGTCAAAATGCCAGAACGCATAGGTTGGGAGAACAAAGTTCCATATGGGGAGAGCGACTATGTATATGCACATCCACCAAATGTAGACGCGACGGCGGGTCGTTAAGAGGATCAGAACGGCGGGGAGACCAAGAATGGCAAAAAGGAGGAGGAGGGCCAGAAGTTGCGGGGTCCCAAAAACGGATTGGAAGATGAGGATGCTGAGAGGCAGCAAAGGATGGCAATGAATAATCAGCAAAAGGAAGCAAACGGTTCAAAAAGCCTCAATAATGGGAAGACTCACATTGTGAAAACGATGGCAGCAGGCAATACCACCGTCCCGATCAGCTCCAACAAAATGATAAACTGCATCGAAAAGCAGAAAATCCCACAGAGTTCTCTGACCAACACCAACTCCATCAGATTGTGTATCGTAGAATTGATCCACCTTCTCCTCTGCGATAACAACACTTTGAACTGTGCCGGCACAACCGTCTTGCAAAACGCACGCGGGACGAAAATCAGTTTGCGATAGGGAAACGTGCCGAGCATCAACGTGGTGAGGAATCGGTCTTCACCGAGAAGGAGAAGGTTCTTTTTATGGAGGGTGACGGTCTTGTTGTCCGAGTACGTTTTGACAATGTCTGGGTTGCAGAGGATGGGAACCCAGTACCCGTCTCCTTTGGGCGCTTTGATGCGGTACATGCAGAAACAACCGGGAAGGCACGTCACTCCTCCAAACACCGACTCGAACGCCTTGTGAAGGTGATGGGAAAGGTAGTACTCAAACACCTGAATCCGGCTCACCCACGACTCTTTCTTGTTTGCGATTCTCGTTTCGCCGCACAAACCCATGACGAGTGGGTCGCGGACCATGCACGCCACCATCCGCGACAGAGAGTCCGGAGCGACTTTGGTGTCGGCGTCGACCATCAGGACGATCTCAAATTGGTCCGCTGTCACGCCCATGAGGTAGTGGATCTTTTGGAAGAGGTCGTAGTGAAGAGGTGTCATGGGCTCATCAAACATGACGGCTTTGAAGAAGGACATGAGGATGATTTGGGAATCGCGCTTGCCGCGGTTTCCCGGTTTTGCCTGTTTCGCTTCTTCTTCGGTACCGCATTTGACGACCAGGATGGTGGGAATGCATCGATCACCGCGGGTGTACCATGCCGTATAGACTTGAGCCTTATTGTGCCTTTTGGATCCGTCAGCGATAGCAATGTAACTGACGGGTTCGGGGGGGCATTGCCAATTATCGTCCATTTCCAGCATGCTGATAACAATTTCCGGTGTCGTACGGGTTTCGCCTGAGCCTTTGATCAGCCCATCAGCAACAATGAAAAGCAATTTATGGTCGTCGGAATAACTGGTCTCGGCAAGCGAGTCCATGGTGGCGCGCAGCCCAGACTCGCCTTCGGAATAGCATGTTACAAGGAGGATTGTGTAAACCTCTTTTCCATAGGGAGATTCGTATGCACCGATGACCGAACGTATGGATCCCGCATCCCCACGACTCCTGGCCGCTGCTTCCTCTCGCGCTCTCTGTGCGCTGCGGGTATGGGCAAGGCGCGAGGCACCCGACGGCATCCGAGTGACTCCCCCCACCCCACTTTGTGTACGATCTATCTGTAATTGCATATCTTTCGGTCTGTTTGCTTTTCCCGCTTTCAAGGGGAACGGATGCTTCCCACCCTCTAAAATCTCCCTTCGATTCCCGACAAGCCGTTTCGTCTCCGAATGACTTTGCTGCAGCTTCCCCAACTCCCTCGAGATGAACCAGTCAAAATAGATTGCGAAAAAGAATCGGCACAGGACCACTCCCAAAATGATGATAAGGGAGAGATAGAGGATGACGTTGGAGGTTGCGCACCCAATGCTGTCCACATCCAGCTGCCCGACTTTGTACAGCATAGCAAGGCAATCCGCCGTCCCCTTCCGCTTCGCCGACCCTGCCATGTTTATCGAAACGTCCGACCGGAGATGGTACTTTAAGACGTCATCCGTGTAATCTCCGAAATAGGGCACCTTGGCCGCAAGGTACGGCGACACATCCAACACCATGTCCTTGTACACCACCAACGACCGGTTCAACTGCGCAACATCGTCCCACTGATACACAACCGGCCCCACCCGCAAATTGTATCGCTCCACCGCGGTTTGAAATTTGGTCAGGTCGTGACAATAAGCGTAATATGCGGGAAACTGTGACGTTACGCATGAAAACGGCATAGGCCGTTGCAATCCGCAGGAATCCGGAAGCTGACGGTTGGCGAAGAAAGGAGAAATATCTTTGCCCGTCGTTTGTGTGATTAAGGAGTGATCCAATTGTCTGGTGGCGAACTTTGGAAGATTCGCGTGAATGTTGACGTAGGCTGTCATGTTGTACAGCACGCCGTCGATGACAAACATGTTGGGTTCGCTTTTGGTGGTCATTTCTGCGACGCGAGGAGCGGGAGTCGTTCCGACCTCCTGTTTGCAAAGCGTGGCCGTAAATCCGTATGTTATAAACCCGACACCCGTGCATAGGCAGAGGATGATCATGCATAGAGCAATCTTTTCGCGCCATGCCTTTTGGACTGGCTTTTCGTGCATTTTACCAAACCGCGAAAGGAAAAAGGAGGGGATGCAACATGTGACGATCTCGGTAAATGTGCCCCATGCATCGAATCTACGATGCGGTCGTTGGTTGAGGAAAGATCGATTGGGACTCGTTACGGCGCGTTCTGGGCGGGCGAGAGTGCGCCGTCGGCCCATTGATCCTCCTCGCTCCACACCAGGATTGGTTGGCGTTATTGCAGTAGCTGACGAACGAGGTAAACCGGTGGTGACAGAGAGGCGTCCCGGGACGTTTGGTTGCAGTCCCGGAGATTCAGTTGGATTTGGGGGAATAGGCAGGGCTTTCGGAGTTCGCACTTTGGGGCTTTTCGTTCTTACGGCAGGTGAGGAAATATCTATCTCAGGATCAGCGGCAAGTCGGGTAAGGTCATCATGGCTGGCTTGCGCGGTAAAGGGCTTCCGTGATTGAAGACCTGAAGGGTTGCCCTTTCCTTCCTGGTTTCCGCTATCCCCATTCCCAAACCGAGATGCGTAGCTATCTGATCCGCCAAACCACGTTTCAACTCCCCCTATTGCCTCCGACAGTGTCGGCCCCGTCCCAACCTCTTGCAGATTTGGCGGATTGGGTAAAGGGGATCTTCTTCGAGCATTGGTAGACGACTTTGCTCGTTGCGAGTCATTGCCGTTAACGCTCAGTTCATTCATTTTCCAGAGGAAGGTTGTGGGCTATTGCGACACACTGCGAAAGGACCGACGACCGTCGAAGCCAACAATCTTTCTTTGCCAGTGTCTATCATTGCTAATCAGCTTGCGCGGTCGTAACAAACAATGGACCCTCGATCAATAGTTTTTAGTTCCCCTAAATCCAAGATCACGTTTTCATATTACCAAACCAAACCCGACCGTAACCAGTCCCGCCAATGCGACAGTAGCCCAACCTATCCCGTCTAACGCTAACGAAATCCCAATGCCCATCGCGGGAGGGAAGGGGTCTTTTGGTGGCGATATTTGAACCGGCACCGCAATTCGGAATTTTCCTATTCCGTACACTGGCCACCCATCGGGCGTACAGCTAGCAGCGCTCCCTCCAGGACCGTCTGGCGTACCGGTTCCCACATCATCGGGCAAAACGGCGACCTGTTGAGGGGTATAGCCTTGAAAAATCAATCATAGAACACAGCATCCGTTTCTTTGTCGACTACCGGTACTTACAGCAAACGCCCCACCAGCGCCAACGTCTGCAGCTGAAGGCTGGAAAGTGAAGTTTGTTGCTCCACGTCCAACATCCCCCACCTTCCTCCACTTTGTGTCGTCCTGCTTCTGGAAGTAAATGGACAGGAGGGCGATCGGATACCGAGTGCGGTCTACAGAGGCAGTGTATTCCCACTGAATTGCCACGGGATCATTGCCGTATACCACCATAGAAGAGTTTGGCGTTATTACGTCCAGTCGGCCAACTTGCGAGGACGACTGACAATTCACGCCTGGGCATACAGCGAGAATGGGGTTACAGGAAGGAGAGGGAGAAGCGGAAGCGGAAGCAGAAGCAGAAGGAGACGGGCGAGTTGAAGAAGGAGGAGGTTGGGCGGTGGTAGGAAGCAGCAGGCAGCAGTACATGAGAGCAGCCAATAATAGTACGGGCCCCCGCATGTTGTCCGCAACGATTTTCGTTTTTAAAAAACGTCAAGTTACGAGGTTTCTCTGGGGTTTGTCTTGAAAAATTATCCAAAAAGGTAGATAGGTAGACCGTTTGGCGCCCTGTGTGCAACCTGTTCCGAGACTCCGAGACTGTGAGGGTATCCAGCATGAATCAATCAATTGCAGAGCGACACGTGCGAAGTCGCAGAAACCACCACTAAAAGCACCAACGCTTGCCTGATCCCGTCGTAACTTCCTTCCTGTACGGATATATTCCACAATGACACCCTCGCAGGCTGCCGCTGAACTGCAGTCCTCCGTCAGTGAAAGACAATGCAGAGACCGCCTATGTGCCATCAGAGATCACCTTCTGTCGCTCCGTCGCGTTCCAGCCCAACCAAACAATGACCTGGCCAGGCGTTGGGACGAAGTGAGCACGCCTAATTCCGGTTTCATTGACTTTACAATGGACAGTGATGCCAACTATATTCATAAGTATGTGACTTAATGCTGAAATTTACGCAGGTAACAGAAATTGTCAAGCGCCTCAACGCGCGTCGTGCTCAAGGAGAGGATGCTGCGGGTAGTGGGGAAGAAGAGGAGAAAGCGGACGAAAGAGACAAGGTGGATGAGCTTTTGGAGGATGTGGTGCCATTGTTTGTGCAGTTCTGGAGTCAGGTGCGGAACGGGATCGCCTTCTGTCCGTTGTGACCACGACAATCATGAGGTTCATATTCACACGCTGAAGGACTTCGTATTTAGAGCGGAAAAGTGTCGGAACAGATGTACCCGACATTCGTGCAGTTATCCAGAACCAATCATCAGCTGCGAAATCTCCAGCAAACGGGTCTGTACAATGGAGCAACCCTCGAGACATATCGGAAGAGAATACAACAGTTGGGAGAGCAGGTGCAATCGTTTGGTGTACGGGCTGAGGGAGCCGCAGCAAGGGGGAGGTACGAGCAGGGGTTGGCTTTGCTAAGATCGAAATTGCAAACTTGTGGTGGGTTACTCTGCTTTCGCTGGCAAAGCAGTGAAATTTTTAAAATACTAAGCGAAATGGCGTTCCATGCAGAATCCAATCTTTCAATACTTTCCACATCCCTTCATTCCATCGCACCCGCCCTTATTCCTGTGTATGACCGTTTGATCGAGCTGAAGGAAGAGCTTTTATCCATTCTTGCGCGAAAATCCCCACATGCATTCTCCTTATCGGAGATTCAACTGATAGTTGAGTGTCCGCCTTATTTGGCGATTACCTCCATGGGGGGAGTGCGATCATTGACTTCTAAAATGTTTTCTATGTTGCTCTAGCAAGACGAACTCCGCAGCATTGACAGTGTCCGGATCGACGGTGTGTTGTGCTTGGTCGATTGCTCATGTTCCCCAAACTCGATCTGATGACCGGTTTCAGGCAAATTTATTGGGAAAGATGAGACTGTTTTATCAGGGCAAGCGGCCGTCATCTCGCTAATGGAAGAATGTTATGATGACGTGCATGAGCTTTTGGCCGCAAGGGACGCAATTGGCGGAAATAATCCATTGCGACCCATTTATGAGCAGTTGATTCGGATTAAGGCGCGATTGGAACGAATGGTGTTGACGATTCGGTGGACAATGGGACGGGGTGAAAAATTGGTGGCTATCCAGAGGGAATTAGGCGATATTGATAATCTGAGGGTGGATGGTGGGTAAATCAAGGATTCTTGAGGGAAACCTGAACGCGCTTGACTCACGCACGACTCCCCCTCAGGAAAATTCCTGGACGAACAAGGAAATGTACCAGAGGTGACACTTCCGTGCTGCTTTCATAAATAGTTTGGGTTCATGCTGACGAGACTGTGGCAGGGCCAAGCAATTTTGCATTTCTTGCTGCATAAGGTGGGTCGCCATTTGATAACGCCTTGGGGCCTTGGGGAAATATCTCGGCCCTAAGCTTCGTGTCCATTCAGTGTTATCGCATGGTCTATAAACTCGTCTCAACTGCGGAGCCAGTTGATGAATCTTTGATCCCGATTTACAATCAACTCACTACCCTCAAAAATTGTTTGAGCGAATTGGTTCGATGGCGGGTCTCGCTCACGTCCGCGGAGATGATCCCTTACCAGCTGCGATTCGCTGGGTTCGACAATTTGGTATGTACTTTCATGTTACATTGGTCGAACTCTGTTGTACTGACAGGTTCATCACCAGAGAGTGGACGGCAAATTTTTGGATGCAAATGGCAATTGTCCAGAAGGGCAAGGCGTCCTGCATCAACTGATGGCACAATGTTACGAGCTAATTCAAGATTTAGGCGCATCTGCCATTTCCGTTGAACATCAGGCGGGATAGCGCATGAGTGCATGGTTGGCTGCGTTCTATGGCAGCGAAGAGGAAGTGGACCACTCTCCCTTTTCAATGTACATGGAATATAGATTGTTGGCGACAGTGGACAAGCTTTTCTGACTCGGTCGTATGCGAGTTTATGATGGATTTTATACAGAGATGCATCGATTCGTTTTCATCTACAAGACCCGGAAATAACATCTATTACAACCAACGCGTTACATGTTCAGATACCTAATTTCAATCTGGCAAGGGAAGTATTTACATTTGTAACTATCTAACAAAGTCCGATAATCTGAAGTTCAGTGCAACAAACTGGCCATCTCTTGTGCCGAAAACATCTGTTTCATCTTGTCCGGCTGCGTCAGATCTTCCTCCAACTGCATATGGGGGAACACCAGCTCCTTCAACTCCACCAACAACCCCGTAAACCCTTCCTCGTCAAATTCCTCTCCATCGGCAGGCTTGCCCTTCCTGCTTGAATTTCCCTTGCACACTGCCGATATTTTGTCCATGACAACATCGAGCTGTTCGTGATCTTCTGCGAATTTTGACACGTCCATTTTTCGGGCCAGGAAGGGAAATATCATGCGGTCTTCTATTGTGTGATGCATATGGAGCTATGGAATCGCCAATTTAGATACGGGGAGTTTCTAATAACTCTAATAGATTTCTCTCACAAACTAAATCTTACCTGCTGGAGGTATTGCGATGTAGCCCGTAGAACCGGTGTAGGGGACTTTCGCTTGAGCCGTTCAGCTTCCTGAGGGGGGTTTGAAGGTCAGCAAAAGACCAGTTCCCCATACGAAACGCGAATAAGAACGGGGTCGAGGGCACCTTTATCAAGTCCAATAAATCATGCCGGAAGTGGTCATGAAAAGCTTTCAGAGTTGTAGACCAACGCGTATAAGGATCCATGGTTATGAACTTGCAATGAACAGCGGGATGTTTTGTTGTTGGTCATTTTGGCCATTTCATTGGCGGAATTTGAAAGAGGCAAGTCGGCTGTGTCAGCAACAGGTAAGCTGCTGCGCCATCGTCGGTGCGGCTTTCAGCTTCTGCATAGCAGCAGATACCGTCAGTGGAGGTGGATGCAGCATCCCTCTTTTAATGCCAAGCTCTTTGCTGATGCGATCAATGTCAACCGCTCGAAGGACCGGTCAGAAAGCCGTGCAGCCAAAATTTGGAATCAACGCCCGTTGACGCCTGCGTGTCTATGCGTTCTCTCATGATCTAAGGCGCGTTGGTCGCCGGGCCAAGGGACCAACCCACGTATCTTCTCGTCCGGAATTCTTCCAGACTTACTAGTAATTTACATTTTAACCTCAAGGTCGACGAAAAATTCAATTAAACAACGCGTTTGAGGTCTTTAGAGCATTTGGATACCCTGTTTGTGTGTGAGGGATTAAAAAATCGATCTAATTACGTTCCGTCATTTAGGCATGAAAAGACGCGCAAGAAAACATCATTTACTTCGCGGGGCGACATAAAACTACCGCGGGGTGATTTCTCTGTTTTTTTCAAAAATTGTTTTTCGATTATCCACTGAACCATCAGGGTACTTTTGAGTGTCATGGTCAGCCCTTCATTCGCATCCCTGCAAAGCGACATCGACAACGAACCACTGAGTTCTTGGATCGCACCTTTCCTCCCATCAGAGAGAATTCTGGTTGAGGAGGAAGTCAGACTTGACACTTGGACAGAAGCTGAGGATACCGACGCCACACCGCTCCAACTGTCAACGAATTTTGTTGTGCAAATTGAACCTGAAGAGGGTCACGAAGGGGCGGAAGATGGGGATGTCTCGAGACGGGCTGGTTTAGATTCGATTCGGGCTGAAATTGAAGCATTGCATTTGTGGTACGAGGGTTACGTCCGACGGTTGATAGGAATTGGGCTCAGCATTCATGGAGAAGAGGAGGACCTGGAATCGGGGTTGGGTTCCTTGCGGGATTTGATTTATGTTGACGAAGACAGACGTGCAGGCTTTTCCAGTAGCCTGGGCGGCTCTCTTCTTCCACACTCTTTTAATTTATCTGAGAACGTCGCTCCGGACGCGACAGAGAACCACCTTGATCGGATACCCCAAGATTTGGGTGGGTCCACTTTCCCTCCCCCTTCAAACTCCCACACACATTTTCTTGATCGGCGCAATTCCCTTCCGCGCCTTTTACTCTCTCGCTCTGCTCGCCGCCATCGCCGACGCACGGACGCCCTCCGCTCGCGAGAATGGACGATGGAGACGTGGGAGGGACACGGTGATACCGAACTTTGTGCGGACGGGGATGACCTTTCGGGCGCAACACTTGATGCAAATGGGGACCAGATTGAAGGGGAGGAATCTTCTTCCGAGGTTGTGGGACCTGGATGGGTGCCCATCGCCCAGTGGGGAAGGGGTATGCAGCTTCTAGGGCCGGACGTGGGCGAGGTGTGCGGGGTTAGATTTGACGGGAACGGCAACACCATGAGTAGATTGAACGACGATTGCGGGGTTGAATTCAAAAAGTTGGGACAACTTGTTGGAGGCGAAGGATCGAGAAACTTAACTTGGAGGGGTACTGATGGAATGTGTATTGGAAGATAGCATTTCCCCATCCCTGTTGTCGATTACGTAAAAGGGCCTGCGCAGACTCAACTTTATCAATTTCATCCTAATATGTCTTTCATCCAATACACGGAAGCAGCAAGAGGCAAAATTATCGCGACCAATCCGACCAGTCCGGCATGAAAAGTCATCCTTGCCACCGCACTGTCCGTCGCCAACATGTTCCTCATGAGAGCCTCTAGCCGATCCACAAACACAGCTAATCCGAAATTTGCTTCCACATGCCCCCTCCCGTTCTGCTTCATTTCCAATCTTTTGGCCTCGTCTCGCAGCAACCCACCAATTGCTCCTGCAAACTCCTTAGCATCAGGAGATCGCAAGTAACCCGTTTTCCCGTCCACCACCGTCTCGGTAGGCCCACCCGAGTTCACTGCTACCACCGGAAGTCCTGCAAACATTGCCTCAATAGGAACGATTCCAAAATGTTCATTGCTGGGAGTGTACAGCAGACAGGCCGAATGGGCCAAAAGGAATGTCCGTTGGAACTCGTTAAATGAGGGTAGGAAGAGCACTTGCGCTCCATCTGGAGGTGGGTCCGCCCCTGGCCAAATTGTGTAGGTCGCTAATCCAAGCGAATGCGCGAGGGACTGTAGCTCTTCTAAGTACTCTACGTTCTCTCTCACTCGTTTATCATAGCCCCCTATTTGTCGCAGGACCGGTGAGACTGGATATGCCAACAGTGTCCCACGAATCAAGTGGAAACCAACCAGCAATTACTATCCGTAACTGTTGCCACTCAGCCGGCAAGAGTGTCTGCAAATGCGCGAAAGAATGCAAGGCGAGTTCAACGTTTTTTTTCCTCTCGAATCTATTGATTGATAGAAGCGTTTTTCTCTGTCTGAATACGATGGTGAGCATCTCTTTTTTGGCGCGGAACAACTGCGAGTAACTCACGTCAGCAAAGGCCGCACCCCGACATCATCCAAACCCGCAGTCTTACGGTAAGACTGCAAATGGATCCCGGGATAGAGCACACCTGGCGTCCGATGAACCAACCAAAAAGCCTTTTGGAACACTGTCGCGGTGAATTTGCTGTTTACCACAATATGATCCGCCATTTCTTCATGAAAAATATGACGCATAAGTGTCGTATCCATGAAGGGGCCTGTGGGGAGCAAATAGTGTAACATACGGGTCGTTATCTCTTCTATAAAATCAATGGGGATCCGATATAAACGCTTCAGAATTGAATTTCGTTTTGTTAGAAGTTTATCTGGGAAGTGGCAATAAAACAGTATCTAAACAAGGTGGCACAATCGCGTTCAATACACAACTGTACGCCGGATAATGTCCCGAGCGGTCTGATCATTACCTTTGCACCGGTGAAGCGGGCAATAGGGTTGTAAATGGACAACTGATCCGCAAAAATTACATCATAATTTCTGGGCTCCAAGGCCAGAAGGGATAAGGCGAGCACAATCCCGCGCAAGATGGCAAAAATCATGTGCCCCTTTCCGAATATGCTTCGCGGAAGCCAGTCACCGTAAACTCGAACATCCAAGGTTCCTAGTCGCTTTTCGAAATCAGCGGATATGAGCACAACAAGTACTGCTTCCAAAAGCCTGATTTCTCACCATTTCGAGTTTCTTCAAAACAATGTGAAGAGTCGTGGTGGGAGGTGTACATGACCACGTTATGGCCGCGGGCCTGCAGGCCGATTGCGGCATCAACCACCAGCCGTTCAGCCCCCCCTAACGTAGTCCGACATAAGCATTCGATAGCCGGTTTGCCCATAAACCCGGGCCACGAGGGTCTACAATATCGTACCAATGCCCAAGTCTGGATGCAGAAAGGCCACCCGCAGAGGCTCCATGAAGGCCAAATTTCAACCGTTGCAATTGTCGGACGGCAATTGCACAAGTGAGAGATCTAAGCCTCACGAACTCCAAGCACCGCTGAGGTAATCACAGATGTGGCGGAGCGAATCGCGCAATTTCAAATTTGAAGTTCTTTCTGGTCGCTCTCTGGTGCCTGTGTCCTTTCCTTCCTTTCGCCAACCCTTTCTATCTCGCCCTAAGTTCCAACACATTTTGTAACAATGACCCGCGAACAAACACCCGTCCCTGGTTCGCCTTTCCACCCGTCTGTTGTCCCTGCCTCCCCTTTCCATCCTTCACTAGCACCGGGATCTCCCCACGTCGCCGCCCCAGGTTCTCCTTTCCAACAACCCCCAGCGTCCCCGTCCCAGTTCCCCGGTGCATCGTACCAAAATGCGCTGCTAGACGAGCCAAAGTCTTCCAATATCACATGGCACGAAGGGGACGTTACGAGAGACGAAAGGCAGAACCTTGTCGGCCAAAAGGTGTGGTCCTCGCGGTGCCCTTTGGATTGCTGGTGGGGGCGGTTTGTTCCCTAATCCCTGCTTTGCATACGTGCTTTTTTTAGGGGCTGACAATCTGGTTCACTGGCCTTTCCGCATCGGGAAAATCTACTATTGCCAGCGCCCTCGAACAACATCTCCTTCACAAGGGGCGTATGGCTTACCGCCTCGACGGAGACAACATTCGCTTTGGTCTCAACAAAAACCTCGGATTTTCTCCCGATGACAGAACCGAGAACATTCGTCGTATTTCTGAGGTAATGAGAGAGTTATCTGAATTGCTTCCCATCATGGCGCCGAGGCACAACTGGATCTCATCAATGAAGAACGACGCATCTAGGTCGCAAAGCTATTTGCGGACGCCGCGGTAATTGCATTGACATCATTCATCTCACCCTACCGCGCGGATCGCGACAGCGCTCGCGCTCTCCACGATCAAGCTGGTTTATCTTTTGTGGAGGTGCATGTCGATGTCCCCATTGAGGTGGCCGAGCAACGCGACCCGAAGGGCCTGTACAAGAAGGCTCGTGCAGGACAGATCAAGGGTGAGCTACTGTTCACTTTCTGGCAAGGATGTTAACTGAATGTTTGAGAGCTGATGATTCTTCATTTTTAGAGTTCACCGGTATTGATGCACCATATGAAGCGCCACTAAAGCCGGAGCTTCACATCCGATCCGACAAGGAGTCTGTCGCGGACAGTGTTAAGGTTTGTAACCTGCCGCTGAAAACTAACATGCGGTGCGTCCCTCATCTCAAGTTCCCTTGGTTATTTGCCATAGAGAATCACCGAGTATTTGGTAGCGAAGGGATATATTCCTGCATAATACACAAGTTGACACACCCAATATTTCCACCTGTTGACCCTTGATCAATAGAGTTTCGCCTCAATAGAAAAATTGCCCATTTATTGGTGTTTGAAGTTTGGCGGGCGCTTCGCGGCAAACGCTGACATGCCCTCCTTCTGGTCCTCCTAGAAAGGGGCGGGGGTTCAAGAACAGATCACATCCGCATCGTGCTCGGAAAAAATGCTTACCGTTGCAAAGGTGGAATGGAAAAGGCGGCGCTCGAGGTGGAGACCTTCAGTCAATCCGAGCTCAAATGCTGCGCGAACGGAGGGTCAAACCACATGGCGGATTAATGGTCAATCTGCAAGCCCCTCACATTTCTGAACGCCTTCCTTCGCCATCATGACGATCGGCAAAGAGAAGGAAGCAATTTTCTCCGCCGTCTTGATAGCCTCATCGACCAGCGACTCAGCAGGGAAGACGCGGGCAACAAGACCAGATTTCTCTGCCTCCTCGGCGTTGATCATACGCCCAGTGAGGATGAGTTCCATGGCTTTGGACTTCCCCATGGCATGAGTCAACCGTTGAGTGCCACCTCCGCCAGGGATCGTGCCCAGTGTGATCTCAGGTTGTCCGAACTTGGCGTTGTCTCCAGCGTAGATAATGTCGCACTAAATACGACACTCCATCAAAAACGAGAGTGTCCTCACAAAGGTCAAAGTTTTACGTACCATCATCGCAAGTTCGCACCCACCTCCAAGCTAGCGCAACCGAAGAGCATTTCAAATTAAGCTCAAATCAAGTCAGAGCTGTCAAAACTACTTACAGCAAATCCGTTCACAGCTGCAATAATAGGCTTGCGAATTGCGCCAACACCAGTCCAGTCCGACAGAAAGTCATTTTTGTAATTATCCACAAAATTGAGCGTGCTCATTTCCTTGATGTCTGCTCCAGCTGGTAATAAAAGGAACGTAAGCATTCTGGTCATTTTTCGAATGCAAGAGTCGCTTCCTGGCTGCGCTGTTTACCAGCAAAGGCCCTTGCGCTCCCGGTCAACACAATGGCACCAATACTGTGATCCTTGTCGAATCCGCGAAGAGCTTCATTAAGTTCTTTCATCAGGGGCGTGGAAAGCGCATTGAGGGCTTTTGGACGGTTGAGGGTTACAACAGCCACGCGACCCTTCTGTTCGGTCAAGATGTTTTGATACTCTTTTGCTGGTCCCACGTTTAGCGCAAAGCAAGATGGAAGTCCGGAGGGAGTCTGTAAGCCATACCAGTTGGAGCGGTTGTAGAGAAGAGGCGCGCAGTAGGGCGACTGGCGACGCGACCGAAGAACAATGGACGAAACATGGGGAAAAACTTTGAGCAGATGGGTTTGAAGTGGATGGGGAACGATGGTTGAACTGTGGGGTTGTTTCTGGTTGTTCGGACAATCTCGGCACGGGCCCGTGTAACCGCTAGGCTTACTTAATTAGTTCATTTCATTTCCGATTTGCAGTTTGTTGCTTTGCAGATCTCTTTTGACTCGAGACAGTAAAAAGTTGGAAACCGGCAAGGTACCCATTACCCAACAGCAGATAAAGATGCGGGATGAAGACGAAGGACTCACCGCTTCCATCTCCAGAACGACACGAATATACCATGAGCGTAAAAGTTTTGCTGCCATCCAGAGGTCGGGCCGGTGAGGACGACATGGAAACGGACGAGAGGGAGATTCATATCGTCACGCCTGGAGAAGTTCTCACCTCGGACCCACAATTTATGAGGTGGGCTAAACTTGACCGGGTTTCTTGTAAGGACAGACGCGCTAAAAGATGTGGTGATAAGGGGACACGGCACGTACCCTGTTGGGGCAAGCCTAGCCGCGTGTGCTGCAGGGGTGGTTGAGCGCGTGAACATGCTTCTTTCTGTAAGACCGCTGCGTTCACGGTGAGTTTCTCGGTGCTCCTCTGAAGTTGCTCGTTTCCTCACGAATGGGTGATTTTCAACAGTTACCACGGGGAAATTGGGGATGTTGTCATTGGGCGTGTTTCGGAGGTGAGCTGCCGTGCTCTTTCAACAGTGGGGGCTGACAAGCATTGTGCATCATAACTGAACCTCGAATCTGTGGAGATAGCTGGGACCCAAGCGATGGAAGGTGGATATCAATGCGCGACAGGATGCGATTCTCTTGTTGTCCTCTATCAATTTGCCTGGTGGTGTTCAAGTAAGCTACGGTGTTGGTTTGGTTGATGAAATTGAACGACCCTGACTTGAAGGCTCCGATAGAGAAGAAAAAATGAATCCGACGAATTGCAAATGCGTACTTTCTTCGCAGAAGGAGATCTTGTCTGCGTAAGTGAAGATCAGAACGCTCGAGGTTTTGCAAATGGTGCCATGCCTTAATTAGACTCTGCTGGTCCTCAAAAGGCGGAAGTGCAAACTTTCTTTCAGGACGGAGCAGCGTCATTACATACTCGGAGTATCAAATATGGAAAGGTGAGTGAAGTTGAGCATGCCACAGTCCATATGTTTGTTTTGGCTTATTATTTTGTCAGCTTCGCAATGGATCGCTAGTGATTGTACCATCCGCCCTTGTGAAACGCTCAAAATCTCATTTTGCGACCTTGCCGAGTGGAGTTGACATAATTTTGGGATTGAATGGGTACATTTGGGTGAGCAAGCATGTCAATCTTACACCGGAGATGGCACTACAGCCTGAGGGATTTTACTCGAATGACAATGAGGTACGCGGTGCTACAGTTTCTTATAGAAAACGTGGGTGGGTTCTGAGCTACCTGATCTTCCAGTCCATTTCAAATTCGGAACGTGAGGTTATTGCTCGGGTGTGCAATTGCATCACTGCACTCGGTCGCACGAATACCTTCATCACTGATTCGATGATTGTTTACACGTTTGAAGCATCTACTCAATTTTCTGTTAAAGAGTTGCTGAATGCAGATGTGCAGCAACAAATAGTATTGGAGGCCCGAGCACAGCGGGCGGCAGTGACGCAAAAATAAACATAAAATGCAATTTATCACATACTGTGGGCTTGGTTCATTGCAGCAGATTTGTCTCCAATATTCATGACAATCTCGAAGTCAGGTCTTCCAAATCAAATGGAGCTTCTCTTCCGACCTTCTTATCCTCCAGAGGACGTGTGGCGCAGACGATGGTGTAGATAGATTCTAATAAACAGGATACCCAGCTGTTCATTTTTGAGTTCAGGCGTTCGTGGGCGCACTTATTCGGAGGGCTGATGGATGTGATGGTTTATTTTACGTATAAGAGACAAGGTGAAGAACTGGGGGTGGTGGCAAGAATACGGTGAAAAGGTGGAAATTTCAGAGGATGTTTGTAAATAGTTACAAGGCATTTTTCAACTGAGAAAGGCCGGGCTAGCCCCACCGGAAGAAGGAGAGATTCAATCTTTGCAAACCACTAAGAGAAATTGTTGCTTCAGGAAACAGCCTCAGTTGGTTGTGGTAAAGGACGATTTTCGCAATTTTATGGGGGCGCCTACTCCCATTGGCAATGATGTCAATAGATTTTCGGAAAGATTTAGCATTTGCACTTCTCGTAACGCTCCAACGGTATCCGGCAAAGTAATCAGCTTATTATTATCAAGATCACCCTCCGTAAAGTAGAAAGTGCACCAACTGCATCTAACAGGGTCGATAAAGCCTGTGAGCATATCCATAGACTCCGCGTTCTGCCCAGTATCCTAATGCAATCGTGTTCTGACTGTCGATGTGCCAAGAGATTCGCACTTCCGGGTAGTGGCATATGGTAACCCAAACGGAGAAATGAGAGACATACAATATCTGCTAATAGGCAAAACTCTTATTTAGGACCGCTTTTGCAATTCTTCCTGATTGCCATGCCCTCTGACTGCTATGTGTGGTAAATCGGCTTCAAAAATCGCATGCAATAAGCTAATAAGCCGTTTCTCTTCCTTCATGAACCGCTAATTTAGATCAAAGCAATCTTCTCCTTCCGGCCATCACCACTCCCGTTCAAACCACAGCAGACCCAAGTCGGCATAACACATCTCCGCATCTTCTTTGCACCCCAATCCTCTTCCCTCTCCATACGTTCAACCCGTCTTTCGACCGGTCCAGGTCCAAAATCGTAGACACAGAGATCGCCATTTTCACAGCTAACTGCGAGACACGATCCGCCGTCTGTCGATAAATACATGCTGGTGATGAACATTTCGGAGCGAGAGAGGATCCGGTGTGAGAGGTCGTAGAGGTGGGTGCCCCTTGAAAGGTCCCAGACGTGAACCGAGGCCCCAGGAGTGTTGGAGGTTGAAAAGAGGAGGTTGTAGGTCATGTCGAGGCAGGGACGAAAGGAGGGGTGGTAGTCGGTTACGCCGAGACTGAGGGGTTTCATTGTGTGAATGAGCGAATGGTTTTTCAGATGGTACACGAGGATCGTGGATGATTCGCTTATTGATGCCAAAAGTCCATGCTTAAGACAAATGGCCTCCGAATCCTGCAATTGCAAATGTCAATTCATTTGGCTCTGCTGAATTTATGGACCAAGTCATACCTGCCCGATACACAAAATATCAATCAGAAACTCCTCAGCATCGTTCCAAATGTACACGTAAGAATCTTGTGCTATGTCTGATGATTAGGATGGGCTTGCGGCTCCCCGCGCCGTTTCTGAAAAAAGCAAGTCCTACCGATCGCCAGCAATTCCTTATCAGCGGACAAACATTGCAACGGATGGAACGCCAGTGGATCCACTGACGCACACGACACAGCCTTTTGGCGGCAACACGGACCACCACCATACTTTTCCCTCACGTTCCAGAATAGCACCTTCTCGTCCGGCTCGGCAGACGAAGTGGCGAGCATTCGACGTTGAGGACTGAAGGCAGCGTCGTGCACTGGAGCACCGTGGTCCGATAGGCATTTGATGGTCGTTTGAAGCGTAACGAGATCGACAGTCTGAAGATACGAGTGGCCTGTTATCCCGTCACCACGAAAAATGATGAATAGGGTGCCGTTCTCTGAAAGGAAAGTCTTTGAGTTGGGCGCCTTGTCTTTGAAGATGCGACGGTCTTCGCAGGGCACCGCAAATTGGAAAGCTGTCTTGGTGCTCGCCAAGGAGCTCCTGGATACCGCAGTGTGCTGCAACCTGAGGGGTATCACAGTGGTGCTGTCCGGAGAGAAATATCCGGATTTCGGAAATTCGCTCACTAGCGCGCTATAGTAGATACCATAGCTTTGCATGTAGGTACATATACAGAGCTTTGCAAGTCATGGAAAGTATGACCGAACATTGGTGAGGATGTAAGCAAGACAACAGGCCTTTCAACCGACGGAAAATTTCACCTTTCTCCAGGTATCATTTCTTCCCGAAGGAACAATCTGTTCCCCAATCAAAGGATTTCCAAACTCAACGTGCATTCTAGTCTTGTATATTTCGTCCGTCCAGGGGGACTGAAGCATGGTCTTCCACGATTGACAGACGACAACGCACTTTCCGAGGGTTTGAATATCCACATGGCGAAATATGGCGTTGATGACCTTGGAAGGCAGGCTGTCGCACATTAAAAAAAACTGAACGACAACGTGCATACATACACCAAAGCATAATCTGGGAGTCACTTACCTTCTCCAGTTATGCATAGCCATCTCACTATCCCCTCCTGCATGTCCGCGCTCGTCCAATCTCACCCTCTTGCCGTTGCCTTCCGCTATCTGTTTGGAAATGGATACGGGCTTCTTTCTCCTACTACTATGGCTATTTGTAACAGCCCGTTGTTCGCACTCTGGGGAAGGCGATGGGGATGGCGGCAGTTTGACGTTTGCATGTCCGTATGGGGAGGGTTTCATTTGGTCAGCAACGTCCACCCCACTACCGTCAGTTGGAAGCGTCAAGCACTCTTTACTACTGGGGAGAGACATCTTTTTGTTTGATGTTGAGGACTTCCTTGTATTGGGAAACAAACTTGAGAAACGCACTTTTTGAAGACATTTCTGGAGATGCATTCGCGTTGGGGCGCAGTAGCGCTGCGCCATGCACCCTTAATGTCCGAGCGGCCGGACATTTAGCGTGCAGGGGACAACGTTTCCCCCCCGTTTCATTCTTTCCCTCAACAGCTTCGGTAAGTAATAGTTATTCCCCCCCCACACACATAGTCTTCCCCCTGGTCCCCAGAGCGTGGATGGACTGCATGGCCTTTGCCCTGTAAGCACAGAGTGAGAGTCTGGGCTTACAGGTGAGCAGAGGTCATGACGTGAAGCTGGTTGATGATCCTGGCGGGAGAGACTGAGGCTTCGAACTGAGATCACTGTAATCCATTCTATGAAGGGGGCTGCAGGGGCCTCACGGATCCATCCCGCTCTACTACTCTACTCCCCTTCCGCCCCTCCCCTATTTCTGCTTTGACTCATTGGTCAGCACATTTGTCACAACGTCGTCGTTCAAAGGTTGCCCAATGTCGGTGCGTGATCCTTTTGGGAGATACCGAGGCCTTGGAGCGTGATCCTTTTGGGAGATTTCAAGGTTGGCCATTGCAGAAACCCAACGCCTTGCACTTTTTCGCGGTTGGAATGTGGCCGTTGCCGGTTGCGAGCCCGGATGGGAAACACAGAGCACAACGCGCATACTTTTCTAAAGGCCCCTGGTGTGGTTCAAGTCCACAGAGGGGCATTATTATCTTTTGAGTAGTGGACTGAACGTTGTGAGATGCAAGTCGTTTGTTAATCGACTTTGTGCACAACACCCGCTTCTCTCGCTACTCCTTTGTGCCGCATTCATTTCGTCAATACATCTTGATTCAAACCCAAGCAATGGAGTAAGGGTCTGATGTGAAACAAGTCGTTTGTTTATCGAGTTTCCGCAATAAACAAACGACTTCCCCGCATAACCACGCTTCTCTCCCTTGAATCAATCTGTGGGTACCATCGTCGATTCCTCCGGTATGTATATCAAAACTCTATGTGTCCCTACCGGCAACAACCGTTGGTCCGCCAAGCGCGACGGGTTGGCCTCTCCGCCACCACCTCGCCCAATTTCGCGAGACGAAACTCTCTGCAACCGTCAATCGAAGCAGCAGAAGCAGCACAGACAGCCGTGAATAGAAAAAGATTATTGCAAGAAAATAAGGATCATGGATGGCAAATACGGGTAGTTTTAAGGACGCTTTTTATGATCTTCTCGTAAACATATTACAGATTTTGATAAAGTGTTCTTGGAACTACAAAACATGAACTACAAAACATTTGTGGAGAAACAGACTATATTGTTGCGCTGGTCCTTCCTGATACTACTCCGTATTCCGTATGACCTTTAACATGGTCTGTGTTTTGGGTGGCATGCAAACAATTCAGTGAATTGAAGACACTCGAAACTTCAACATTTCCATAACCACTTACGTCTTTGTCCAAAGATAAAGTTCCCAGCTACCAGTCCCAAAATCCCCACTGCGATCCACGCCCAGTAAAGTCCAGCGATCAACGGTTTCTTGATGTCACCGTAGGTTCCATACAGGTCGATACCCAAGTACATGTTGATGATGGCCAGGAGGAAGGTGAGGCGACCCAACCACCAGTGAGCCTTGTCCCAGATGGGCACGGCGGGACGATCAGGGCTCCACAGTGCGTTGCACACAAAGCCGAGGATGATTTGTATGATCATTGCGATGACGATGGCCAACCCCATGGGCTAGATAAAAATTTGAAAGCGAGTTGGCGAGTCAAGTAACAGTAAAAAACCTCGGCGCTAACGACTTGACAATCTCGCATACCCTGTGAGCACTATCCGTCGTGTCAAAATGCGGAGGCGCGACGTAGAGGAGGATAAGGATGAACGAGGCCATCGTGAGCGCGCCTGTGACGCCCAGCATGAGACCGACATGGAGGCGGTACCACCAGATTCCCAACGCATCCTTGAGGTATCTGGCGATGAAGATACCAAGGAAGGGTGCGATACCCCATGCGATGAACATGAGGGCACCGTGAGCCTTCAAGATGGTGGTGTAGGCGACATCGCCAAGCTCGATTGCAGGTTTCCCCTGTCCGGAAGTGGATCCGCCCGCGGCAGCGCCCCCGTTGCCTCCGCCAGCGGAGGCTTTGGTGACGTCCAAGTTGTTGATATGGCCCGCCTCATCGTGTTTTTCGAACCCTGACGCGGGGTTGTCTGGAGCGGTTGGCCGGGTTCCCGAGTAGGCAAAGACATAAGGCGAAGTAGCTGTGATAGACTTTCCTTGGGCGGGGGTCAGTGGGCGGCGGAAGGAGAAGGCGATGTTGGCCCAAGAAGGCTTGGAAACCGCCAAAGGGATCAGAGTTGCCGTTTGAGCGGGGGAAAGGCCAGGACGAGCATAGGCGGTCGCTGTGCGCTGGGAGAGGGTAATCCCGCCTGTAGAATTCGTCCAGCCCATGAAAATTTCGGCTCCCACCATGTCGTCACCCAGCCCGAGCGCTGCCCAACTGACATGCATGGAAAACGTTAACTTTCAACCGTATGTGATGTCGGAGGAAAAAGGCACCAATTATTACATACCCAGACGCGGCTGCGTGGACGGTAAATATGGCATTTTCGTTGGTGTCCACCGTTCCATAAACACAGATTTTAGTGGACCCACAAGACTGGGCGAAGGCTGTTGATGAGAATATGGTCGGATATGTCAGTCAGTCGGAACAGTGGCGTGCATCGTCGGTCGGTTCAAGACAAAACATTCCCGGTAGTCTTAGTGCTAACATAAGACAATGACCCATCATTCGTCGTCGTCGGTCCAGGACCAGAGGACCTTCATAATGGTCCAATGTTCAGGCCAGGACCTCTACGGCGGCTTTTGATTACTATACCTGAACAGCAACAGGCAACGATCAGCAGCAGCAGTGACCAGGCGGGGTTTTTGTTCATGACGATTGTGTTCACACTCTTATTACAATAAGAATAACTTTGACTAAATAACAGCTGTGACAGTTGGAATTAGGAGTTTTGGCGGGGCTGGGAGGGAGCAAGGGGAGTGTTTATATATTTGAGGCTGTGTGTGTTCCAAGCATTTCTTTTCCTTGGGCAGGGCAAAGAGGTCTGCAGGGAGATAACTTCTTATTCTTGGCGCGCCGGCCGATGCGAAATGCGAAATGCGGGCTTAGTGGCGCGTGCGTGATCCGAGAACTCTAAATCGTTCCTGCATTTTGGCACTGCCCCCAGCCCTCCGTGCTCCGAATTTCAGAGGGTCAAGTCTGGTGCGCCTCTTGATGTTGCTGAACGCGTCCCCTTCTTCTGAATCGCCTTGTCCTGCTTGCACCCAAGCTGTTTCCAGTTCTTGCAACAGTTAGGTAGTTCGATAAAGAGATACAGTACACATTTTTGGTGAAGATCCGTTCTTTTTCATTTTGTTTACAGCTCAGAAAGGTCCGAATCGTCCCCCTTGCTTTTGTACAAAAGTTCATACCAACCTCTTTCGAGCAAGCTCCAGCAACCTCGTCTGCTTTCTTCGCAAGGCTCCACAGCGACGCTCTCCAATTGGAATGGCCCGTGAGCAAGGCAGCACTCAACAAATTGATCAAGATCAAAGTCAAAAGGGTACAAGCTGCAATACTTGTAATACTCCCGACCGCAAATGAGTGTTCGCACCGTGCGACAGCCTTTCGCACACACAGCAACTCGGAAAACTAGCGTAAGCCAGTCGTTTTCATCGCGGTGTTGGCGGCGGCAACGGTTTTTCAAGTGGCAGTCCGTCAGGGACCATATATGAGCTGCGCCCCAATCTTCTTCTGGGTTAAACATGACACGAATTCCAAACTTGTCCTCCTTGCTGGGGGACTCTGAATACATATGCAGCGGCGGTACTGCAGGATGGCCAACAGCCAAGCTCAAATGTCAATGTTAATGGGCAATAAGGTCTCGGCATAGCTTATTTGCGTGGATATGCGGCGGTTTTCGAGTCCAGTACTTTGAGTGTGAAGGGCTTACCGGGGGGGAGAGAATCCGTGACATATTGCGAATGTTCTGACGTCCACGTATGATAGAATCGAAGGTACGAGCTATCATATAGGCCAGTAACGAAAACCAGAGTGTCCGCTGGCACATCATGGGGACAATTGGAGAGACGAAGTTTTTGGTGTTCGTCTGCGTTTTCATTGGGTAGTGCAGTGTTCGTTGACTGTGAGTGTGGCTTGTGGAGGGCGGTTTCTGATTGGGTGAAATGCAGGCTGGAAGGCTTGGCACGTACCAGCCACCCAGATCGTGTCCCAAACCCCCGCGTGCCTTCTTTCTTTTGCGCAAACTGAGAAACATGAACGCCCTCCTCCAAGAAGCCCTCATGGCCACAAAGCACGTCAACCACGCTGCAATCATCAGACGAAAAGACGGAGCAATTAAGGCGAAATCACCACAATTCACGGTGGGAATATGTTCCCATTACTGCGCAACAGATGGCAATCCAAAAACAGTAATGGATGGACCCTTCCCTTCCTGTGCAGCTTAATGCAGCAGACTGGCAGCGCATTCAATTTGCCTTTGAAAACCCGCGAGAGGTGCGCATGGCCGAAACTGGCATTTCGTTGATGGAAACGCCATATCGCGCCGTAAGGGCCGACAGTCTATCGGTGTATGCCAAGAATGTGAGAGGAGATTGCCCAGCCAAAATCAAACTTTTGCGCATGGATGCCACAGGGCGCGCGTGTGAATCTTGAAGCTAAACAGTCTCAATTCCCTTTAGGACAAGACTGGAATTATCATTGCACGGACAGCTAACCACTACATTGTCGCAACATACGATGCCAACATGTTTGCCAGCGTCGCGGCTGAAGCGGTGGAAAAGCTGGCGGATTACTTTAGAAAGAAAAACAAATGAAACCAAATCCATTTGCGGCGGGTTGAATGTATATTATGTGTTTCAAGTACAAAGTTTGATGGAGTACTGATCATGTTACAAGATTGTATTCACAGAGGGTTATATACATACATATAAAAAGTGATATTGCATCAGGCACCCATCCTCACACTTGTGGGATTGGTCCTACCAGCATCAGTATCAGGCGGCAATGGGTTCTTCCTTACGCACGGCATTTTTCGTTCTTTTTTGTGCTAATTCCGGTTGAGGTTCTATGGTATCGGTATGCGAACGGCATTCGAGCGGTGAGACTGTGAGTTTGGGATACATGAAACAAGACCCGCGCGCACGGTCTGCGCACCACGACACCCCCTCGCACCCGGACTGCAACAATCGCCCAGCGCCACCAACACCAGATTCTCCTTAATTCCACGCACTTACCCAGGTCTTCTTCCAACTGCGGTAGTGGGCCATCAGGAACCGCCGGCAAATCCAAAATCTCACCGGCAACCATCTGCACCTTCTCGCCGGTTTCGGGCAATGATTTGTTCGGTACCGTCGGGAGTTTGGACGCAGCCTAGCGACATAAAATGTAAGTGGTTGAATGTCCAAGTCGATTCAATTGGGCCATCAGCGCCGGACCGGAAACCCACCTCCTCTTCAATGAACGCATCAAGCTGCGCCATAATTTCCTCCTCGTCCTCTTCCGTGATTTTCCCACTAATCAGCTCATCAATTTCCTGCGCAACAAGAACAAAATCAAGGCAGTTAGCCATCATTATGACGAGGTACCCGAGGAACAGAAAGGGAGAAGGGGCTTACAGCCTGGTATGCAATTGCATCCGCAGTATCGTCCATCAACTTTTGCACAGCGTCCAGAGACATTTCCTTGTGGATTTCCTTCAAGACTTCATTTCCTTGTGCCAATCCCCGCATGATATCTTGCTCAACCAGTGCATATTCAATTTGACCCGTCTGAGTCCAAAGAATTCGGCAAGTTAATTTCGCATCTAAGCGCCATGTCTCTGCCCCCCATATGAAAAAAGCATAAAAATGAAAAGGCTGAAAACGTACCAGTTGCTCGAGGTTCAACAACTGTTGGTCCGTTTGCGCCAGCAAACGTTCTTGGTACTTTTTCTTTTTTAGTGCCAGCAGTGCGCGTCCTTGGTCGCCCTGCCGCAGGTGATGTTTTGCGACTTCTACTTCTCGGTCCAGCACGGTGTGAATCTAACACACACACACATACACCGCGTCGTCAGACACACACGGCGCAAAGTTTGCGTCGACGCAAGCGGGAGAAGTTGGGCTATCGCACCTTTTTCTGGTATTGTTTCAGTTTATCTCGTTGTATCTTCAGGTCGAGGATTGCCTTGTCTTTTGTGGTGACTTTTCTGCCATTCTTGTCTTTTGATATGAGGTTTCCCATGCCTAGTTTTTATTCTACCGGAGCGAGGAAGGTGAGCTCACTCCAAGCATGGCATGAGACTCCAGCGAGACTCTGTTGGTGGCTGCGGGGCCACGTGACCGTCAATGTAACCATATAAGGCAACTTATTGGGATCTTAAAGACCCTTGTGCTCAGGCATCGTGCGTTGGTTTTGGCTTTTGCAGACCCATAGACCAGAAGGTTTTCTTTTCGAATGTTTGGGGGAAACAACTCACCCGCACAACCACAACTACCACCCACCAACAACTCCCTCCCGTCTTCCCCCGCTCAAAATGACCTTATTCCCGCCCATACTGACCAATACCCACCAACAACCGCTGCTGCTACCATTCCGCCAGCACTTTCCGCAAACACTCCCTCCCTCCCTCCGTCTTCCGCCTCCGTCTCGGGATACTATGTGCACACTGCAAACGGCACGGGAACTGCCGCTGCTGGCGGATACAGAGTGGAACCAAGTGGCATGGGGCAAATAGGATATGCAGGGGCGATACCGGCAGGTGGGTTGCATCCTCCATCCGAAAGCACTTCAGTCCTGGACCTTGGGGCTGCTAAGGGGTTTGAATGGCTAGGTATCTACATGCACTGCACCACTTAACTTGCACTCTGCTCGCAGAGACTCTTTCTTCAGCACCAGCTGTCGCTCAGTCCCCGCAAGTAGCTCTGGGTGTTTCGAGGGAGGGAAGTGCGGCAGTCAAATCGGGTGTGAACGCTGGCGTTGGAAACGATATTGTATCCGAAACAGGGGAGCCGAGGGGAGCTGGTCGGAATGATGAATTCACAACGACTGAATCTCTGGAGCCAAGTGGCGACGATGCTGTGGGAGCAGGAGACGGAGACGGTGGGTCGAATGATGTCAACATGGCTGATCCGACGGAAGATGCGCTGCAAAATGATGATGGAGACGGGGGAAATGTGGATATGTTTGATGATCTTGTGAACGACACTGTACGGGAGGCTGGGGCAGATGAGGCGGTCATCACCTCACCTGTCAAGATTGCCGCCACCAATGTTCTTGGAGGGCTTGAAACATCGGATTGTGCAGACGTCGAACCGCTGCCGCCTGAAGGCGTCGGATCAGAAATAGCTGTAAGGAATTCGCCTATACCAATCGTCTCCACCAGAGAAGGAGTCACCGTGTCCTCTCCTTCCCTTCCCGCACCGGAAATATCTCCATTGGACAGCAACGATCCTTTAGCGTCGACTATGCAACCAAACGACATCGCAACCCCTTTTATTGCTACAACGGGCGGTAGCTATGCCGTTACGCCAACCCCACAATCCCCTGCGATGATGGGCTCTTTCGGGTTCCGTAATCCGGGCCCTTCGATACCTCAACAAGCCGGGACTGCGATGGGCGGCGTAACTGTGGGACCAGGACACTCGCATGGCCCTGTTGCTGGAGATAGGAGCGGAATTGCTTACTCTCCGGCTGCGCAATCGGCCTACCCTTCAGGTAGTCAGGCGCCGATGTTTTCTGCCCCCGCCGATCTTCCTGGAGCACCGGTTCCCGATCCGTACAGTTCACCTAATATCAGACCAACAAATTATGGTGCTGCTGTGGGCTCATCCGCCGTGGGCCAATACGCAGGCCCGGCGAGGGGGTTTGCCACGGGACAATCTGCCATGCAGGGCATGGTAGGGTATGAAGGATTTGCGAATCAGCACGTCCGGCCGCCGAAGCGCAAGCGAACTGACAGTGGCACAATGCCGCCACCCTTCTCTCCTGCCACTCCGTCAAATACATCCAACGGCCACAATGCCACCAATTTACCCTCTCCCGTCCGCCGCACTTCTTTCCACACGCCGCCACAAAACAACGTATCATCACCTGTTCTTCCGCCCAATCATTTCGGCTCACCCTCATGGTCTCCAAAGCCGGCTGGCGTAACGCCGACAGCATCTCCGGCGAAAAACTCTCGCCAATCTGCAGATGTGTCTTTCAGCGCCCTTGAAACATATCAACAGAGGGAAAAGGCTCACGACACAGCGTACAGACAACAGCGGCAGGCACAGGAACAACTGTTTCAACAGAAAAAAGAGCATATTAACTTTCTCCGGGAGCAACAAAAGAGGGTGGAACCATTCGAGTTGGTGCTATCGAGAAAGCGGAAATTTCGGTCTACGAAACAATTCTCATTGTGAGTAAATGAAATTCACGGTGAGAATTACTCTCGTTGATTGCTCATAGGCATTTTTCTGCAGCACTGAGGAGGATCTGCATCAGGTGGCAGAAAGAAAGGAGGCACTTGTACCTATTCGTTTGGACCTGGAGGCAGACGGGATCAAGCTGAGGGACACCTTCACGTGGAATTTGCATGGTGAGGAGGAGGAGGAGGAGCAGGAGGAGCAAGACAACGTAATGTGACGTAGGAGAGTGTCTGACATGTTTGAACACAGATCAGCTTGTTCGGCCTGAGCAGTTTGCGGAAGTGCTCTGCGAGGACTTGCAATTACCTCCTGCCGCATTCGTTCCAGCAATTGCCAAATCCATTCGAGAACAAGTTGACGATTTTTATCAACATGCACCCAGCGCATTGGATTTGCCTGATGATAATACCAGGGGAAATGACGGCGTGGATGATGGTAGTCGAGATGCGCCAGAGTTACGTGTAGTCATCAAAGTGCGTAGGATCTTACTTGCATTTATTTGTTACGCGTCTTTACGACGCCGAAACTGATCTTGTGTCATAGCTGGATATAACCGTCGGAAATTCTTGTCTGGAAGACCAGTTTGAATGGGACCTTAACTGCAAGCGGAATTGCCCTGAAACGTTCGCAGAGCACATGACGAACGAACTGGGACTAAGCGCAGACTTTCGGTAACATACTGCGATTGTTATGGCTTGACAGATGATCGTCATTTGAGACCCATTCCATTTTAGAACAGCTATCGCACACTCCATACGAGAACAGGTTCAAATATATGCCAAATCCCTTCTTCTCGTAGATCATCATTTCGACGGAAGCGCCGTGGACGACGATGAACTGGAACAATGCTTTTTGCCACCCGTTGATCCAAAGGCCATATTACGCACACCAAAACAAAGGTCCTTATTTGGGCCTTTCTACAACGCGGTGACAGATATCGAAATTGAAAAGATGGAGAAAGACAGGGAGCGAGATGCAAGGTCTGACTTTCATCCTTGAACGTTTGGGTGGTTGGATATTCATCTGACAAGGCATTGTATTGTCAGACGGAAACGCCGACAGACGCAGCGAAGTCGTCGGGCGGTTGCTCTTCCCGATCGCGAACCTCCCAAAACAAACCGAACGGACATTCTCGTGCAAGCGGGATCTTCTGTAGGGCAAGATACGCCGGCGCAGCCAGTGGCCGTTGCAACGCGCAAAGGCAATGCAGGGCTTGGGACCGTCGGCAATCTGCGAGCCGGAAACAGAAAAACAAGAAGCATGCAGGATTTAGGGCCACCGGAAAGAGATCTTGCACCGGCTCAGGCGCAAAGGGAGAAGCCGCTAATGAGGCATACTCCAAAAGTTAATGGTAAATGCTCGCTCCAATATTCATGTGCGTTGGGTACATGCTGACACCGATACATGTTTGGCAGTCACCGCTTGGCGGTGCGAGAACTGTGGCATTACCGCCGCGAATACCCCATTGCTGCGGAAAGGCCCGTCTGGCGAAAAGGTACCGAAAGGCGAAAAACGATGCCATTGCTTAAGTTGTGTCTCACTCCCCTTTCCCTCCAGACTCTGTGTAATGCCTGTGGCCTGTATTGGCACAAAAACAGTCATCATCGACCTGTCGGTTCACCGACTAACGTGCAGACAACTCTGGCTCCGGACGCCTCTGATCCATCGCAGCGAACGGAGTCAGCGCCTCCTTCAGTAAAAGACGAACCCGCCAGTACTCCCGCTCTACCGCCACAGTCTGACGAGCCAAAACCCGCCATTAAGGCTGCAGCCCCATTACCGCCCTCGTTACCGCCGACCGGGCGTCCATCGTTTGGCGCCATTCCTAATTTACCGAAAGTTTTGCCGCCTTGGCTTGTACGCTGTCGGGCAGCGTTGATGGCAAAGTACCCGAATGACCAATTTGAGGTGGTGACGAAGGGCAAGTCCGGTGACTTGCGATTGAAGTGCTTTGACTGCCCAGGTATGCAACTACATTGTGTAAGCACTCTCGTGTGCGAAAGCACCATGTCAACGAAATCTCTGTTCTGAAGGCAAATTATACCAACCTGGGCCGGAAGAGACCCTTCAAAATTTCGAAGTTCATCTGAAAAACCGGCACCATCGGGCCAATGTTAACTTGCGCTTGGGGCGCGAAGGAGGGGAGACACCGACACAGACTACCGCAACTCCCGGGGCACTCCCAGCCATGAGTCCTGATGTGCAGTGAAAATATAGTGTGGTCTTCTTTTGTGGCCAGAGACATTGGAATCATTGGGCTTTTGCGCGCGATCCTTTCACTTTTCATGTTTTATTCTTTTGATTCGCGGAAGCAGGAGGCATCTCCCTAACCTCCATACATAAAGCCAAAATACGCAAACAGACCCCACCACCCTCACTTGTTTGACACCGCCGCCCACCCAACCTCTATCTTGGCACCGTAACAAGGGTCGATCAAGGAGAAATAACGACAAGGGACAGGATGGAGTCGTTGTACGGATGATTCGGATCTTCCCTTGGGCAAGTAGCGGACGAGAAAAACGGGAACCAAACAAAACACACAACTCATGCACACAGCGCGCCATAAACACTTAACCCCACAAAAATAAACAACGAAAGAAAAAGAAGTTCCGTCCCCCATTTGCCGCAAAAAGAAAAAGACCCGTGTTCCCATTCTTCCACAAAAAACCCCCACCTCGTCTCCCATGCTGCTCGCTCCCCGAGCATCCCGTCCGGTATCCATCGAGAGAAGGAAAGACAGCGCCCGTCCTCAGCTGCTCCCGATTGTCCGTCACAATTGTTATTCGCCTTTCCCACCCTCTACATGGTTTTCGCCATATCCTTTTTCTTTTTGTTGCGCGGCGGTGTGACGGGTCGACCAGAATTCATACCACCGTACGCATACTTTTGCTTCTTTTCCGCAGGTTTCAAGATCTGTAACGGGAATCGGCTTAAGTTTCCCCCTAAGGAACTGTTATTAAAGGCTGAGGAAGATTCAAACCTGGAAGGAACACATCAATGTTTCGTCCACACTCATCATCGCCCCCGCGTTATCAAACTCCCCACAATAGTTTGGTGCCGAGAAGAGCGTCACCAGCTGACGCTTTGCGAAGAACTCGTACCCATCCTCCACCACTTGATGTGCCCGGCAGATCAAGTCCAGATCGTGCTTTTGCAGGAAGCGCGTTACCACGTCTGGTCCAAATGTGAAGCTGACCCCTCGGTCGTTTTCGCTCCACCCGGTGATGTCCTTGTCGGGATCTGACCAGAGAAGATCACAAAGCAGTCCTGCAGGATTCAGGAATTAGTGAGAATGTCATTTCGCAACTTGCCTGCAACCAGCCGCACCTGTGTCTGGTACATCCGTTGGACGCATCACTCTCCGAATTTGTTCCATACTTTGCAGGTCGGGAGAGAGTCCACCATGCATGGTGAAGATCTTTTCGTCAATAATGGCGGCGATGGGGAGGCAATTAAAGCAGTCTGTGAAAGTTTTCCAAAGCTTGATGTTGTACCGCCGCTTGCCTGCGAGATGTCGGTAAAGGTAAATACCATAAGACGATCGCCCGCCACCGTGCAACAGGTAGACAATACAAACATTCGTCATAGAATCCATAAATACGGTTGATACTCGCACACTCGTGGTTTCCACGCAGAATGAAGAAGTTTTCAGGGTATTTGATCTTGTAGGCGAGAAGCAAGCAAATGGTTTCCAGTGATTGTTTGCCTCGGTCCACGTAGTCCCCCAGAAACAGGTAGTTTGCTTCTGGAGGGAATCCGCCGTACTCAAACAACCGAAGGAGATCGTAATATTGCCCATGAATATCCCCTGTGACAGGGATGTTGTAAATATTTATAATAAACAGGGACATTGAATCTTTCAATGAAAACACGAACCACAGATTTTTATCGGCGCTTCCAATTCCAGCAGGATAGGCTGATTGATGAAGATTTCACGGGATTTGGTGCAAAGATAACGTATTTCATGTTCGGCAAGCTGGACCTGTTTTCCGGGCCGACTGCCTCGTACTGATAAATGGGGAAAGCAGTCGTAATGATGAGGTTTTAGCTTCGAAAAACCAAAAACGCCATCAGTTAAATTAACACGATCTCCAATCCACCAACCTTCCAGCAACCTCTCAATAACCGAATCCACATCAACATCCTGATTTTCAGACATTTTGCCAACTAGCTCCTGGATTCACGGCACAAACGGTACGCAAGAAGGTAAGAAAGACGCTGTTGTTGTAGCGTTCGACCAGGTACAAGCGGAAAGCGGAGGTATTCGCGCCTCCAGTGCTCTTCAGCGTGGTGGAAAGGGGGTGTAGAGTCGCGAGAGAATTCCCTCATACACACCAGAAGTCTAATTCAAACTGTCGTGTTCCGAGGGCCAAAAAGGAATGGGTTATCGACTAAACAGGGTAGGGAAAAAGTCGGGTACTTTGTCGTAGACTGACAAAGAGACGCCGAATTGAGGGGAGGATGGATTGCGACACGAGAATGCGGCCAAAAGCCTGGGTCAAGATTGGAAAAAGATGGGCAGGGTCATTGAATAAGCCACACGATGAGACGAAAGGGGCCAAGAAGAACAAGGTGGAGTGTGATTCCCATGCCAATTCCGTCTACTGCCGTCACTGAAACTCACCCTCTGCCCGGGTATGGAATTGGTTTTCCTGTGACGTGGCGGAGGATATTTTAACGTTTCGGATTTACAATAGGAGATGGGCTGGCTTTCCCAGGGTTATCTTTCCGACTTGCCGTACACGTACAGTGGTCTTTTCCCAGGCTGCGCAAATTGGGAAGAAGGGGTCGCTGCGCTATTTGGCAGCCGCGATTTTGGATTGACTTTTCTTTCTAGATTTGCTGGAGCTGCTTTCTTTGCTTTCCTTCCTTCGTCCTGTTGTGTCGTGTGGATGTGTTTGGTGGGTGGGCTTTGATCGTCCAAAAAAGGGAATGTTGCAGCCCGCGCTGATTGGCTGCTTTCCAATGAAGTCACGCACTTATTTGGCTGCTTTGGGCATAAGGAGCGGCACAGATAGCTTTCAACTTGGTATCTATGCCACCGACTTTGCCCCTGCAGCTTGCGCTCGTCTTCCCACTGCTGCCAGCATTCCAATTCCGCCAGTTTCGATCGTCCCCCCCCAGTCCCGCGACGACAACGCAACTCGCCATATTCGCACCACCCATCATGGACCACATTCGTCAAGCGATTTCTCAGGGGAACTTTGACAACCTCGTTCGTATCTGCGAAGATTACGAACTCGGTGGCGCCCTAAACCTTTCATCGTCACCATCTGGGTCTTCCTCCGCCCCCGCCTTGACGTCCCCAAGCGCGCAATCAAGCTTTCGAACGGCGGCAGACCCGTTGGTTTACCCCATCCTCCTGCTTGCTTATCTTATCTCCAACGACCTGCCGGCAGCTCGGGATTTGGTCAGACGCACTCCTCAATCTCTTCGGGTTGTGCGGAATTTCGCCATCCTTGTTCGCCTCACCAACGCCCTATGGCAGCGCGACCTTCCGACAGCATACACCCTTCTTGCAAACATTGAAAATGAAACAGCCCCTACTGCAAACGGCAACGATGCTGGAGCTAACCAACTGATCTACACACTGGTGAAGAGCCTTGAGACAACCCTTCGAGAGCGCACGTTCAAGCTGTTGGGTCGCGCATACGCCAGCATTTCAGCGTCGGATGCAGCAACGCACCTCGGGCTAGGTTCGCCTTCGGATGCCGCTGACAGCGTACTTCGCTCTGGGCACCTCGGGCTAGGTTCGCCTTCGGATGCCGCTGACAGCGTACTTCGCTCTGGGTGGGCTCTGGACCAGGGCTGGCTCATTCCACCAGTGCCTGCCGCCACTTCGCTGGTAGTGAACGCAAAGCTGGGGAAGCCGGAAGGGCCGGGATTGGAGGAGCTCGCAAATCTGACGGGCATTGTTGTAAATTTGGAGAGGGCATGAAACGATGGGCGAAACGCAGTGTCGCGGGCAAAAGAGCGCACGGGTGGTGAGCACTGTCTGTCTGGAAAACACAAACAAATAAATGCTGGAATTTGTACGGCAGTTCTTCGGAGGAGAGGATAGTGGGCGGGAATGCGGGATTGTATAAAGCTCTTCCTTTATAATGTACAAAAGTTTGCATTGTCTTCAAACCAAAGCGTCTGCAGGTCATAGGACATGCACACTCACGCCTACTGTACTTGCGGACTGTAAGACCGATAGTTTGAGGAGATCCTTCCACTATGTGGAATATGCGAATGTCTTGCCCTGTGCAATTGGTAAACTTTACCTGGGACACTTGAGTACACCTCGTCATTCTTGTATATTCTGGCCTCGGAATATTCTCCCCACATGGCGTACGTGTACTCCTCCCCACGAACAGAAGCCACGCTGCTCCGACCATACTCTACTCCGAACCTTCCATTGCTCGCAGCTGAGCCTTCAAATAACCCTGTGTCTTCGTCCATCCCGCCAAACATTTTCTCGATCTCCACCGAGGCTGCCCGGCGGAGGGCTGCTTCCTTTTCCTTGAGTTCGTCGGCCATCCGCTGGCGGGCAAGTTTTCTGATGCGCCGCTCCTCTTGAAAGGCTATGAGCTCTTGGATTGCTCGCTCAGATGGCAACACCGCATCCTGTATTATGCATTGTTTGGTTAAGGGGGGACCTGCGATGACAGAAATTGCGCCGTCCTTATCCAACGCTACTCACATCTTCCAATCTCCTAGATAGGCTATTGCGGCTTCCCAACCGACCCCTCCCCACAGAGCCCACGTCACTGAGACTGAGAGACATGCGCCGGCTGGGGGGGTCGCTGATGCGCTCTCTCCAAGTTGAGGGCGTTTCCTGCGTGCTCTTGCGTGGGGAAACACGGGAGGAATCGCCCAGACGGCGCGAAGAAGGTGAAACGAGAGTGTGTGATGACGATTGAGGGGAATGGAGGGTGGAAGCCGACCCCGATTGACTGCGTTCGAGAGGGGTGCTTCTGCCGCTGGCCCAGTTCGCCGTTCGTCGCCAGCGGTCCGCGTCATTTCTACGAAATTCCAGTTCCTTGAAACCAATAATGATTCTGAATGTTGGCCCGGGGAGACGATAATCAAACTCTCACTTACCTTTTCTTTTTCTTTCCAATCCTCTTCATCAAAACTTCTCGTCCGCATCTTAATCTTCTCGTCCTCCCTCCTTTGTTTCTCAGCCCACAGCACACTTTTCAAACGTCTGTCCACAGATTTGATGCTCTCTTGGTCGTCCAGATCCGCTACTAGATGGGACCGCCTCTCCTCATACCACCTGCGCGTCTCGGGAGTCATCGAGCGGGGGGAGGACTGACCAGATAGGTCTGTACAGGATCGATTGGTGGGTGTATCGGGCATTGACCATATTGGAAGACCGTAACTGGGCGTCGAGCTGCCGTCCACGCGCGGAACGTTGTAGTCTGACATGATGTCTTGTACGGTCAAACTTACTTCGAGGTCCCCTTTGACAAACGGGGGGAAATGGGAGGCGGCTGGAGGCACCGCTTGTGACTTGATTGGACGCGTCTGCTTACGTGCTCTCACCCACGCCTCTCCGACTTGGACAGACAGCGCTTGGGGAGCTTGGCAGGTTCATCTGTTCATACTACCTAACCTCACTCGCTCACTTCAGAAAACTGCTTGCAAAATGAGAAAAATTGGATCCAAGGAAGGTGCGACATTCTCAACATAAGGATGATTGGATTGCTTCTATTGGGGAACAAGGTGGGGTACGGTCTGCAATTAGAGCCGATTCCCAGATCCGTGCTTCCGGTTTGAACCCCAGTCGAGACAGCATGGCAAAGGCAACAGACTGGATCAGAGTCAGAGAATGACCCTGACAATGCTGTTATTTCAATATTGCATTCGGCGTCCTATCAATCTGGACAGTTTGAGTCTTTCTCTAATTTCGGTCTCCCCCTCTAGATCGACCCAGTTTTGCAAACCCCACCGTCCTCTTATGATGTCTATATTTGCACTATCATCTCGCACATCCACAGAGCGGGTCATTTCCAACTTGGATTGATATTCTTTCTGGTAGCGTGCAGCCGTCGAATCAACCCATTCAGCCATTTCAACGAGCGATATGCCGGCAGGATGGTCTTTCGACAGTCTCAGTATTCCACCGCCGCCTCCTCCTCCGCTTCTTCCCCCATCAAAGTCCCTTGCAGCCTTCCCCACCGCGTCTCTTTGTAACGCGCCCAGAGCTTTTGCAACCCGTTCAAATTCCCCGAGTGTGGCTTGCAATCCCTGCAAGGCCCGCTGTATTTCCTTTGTCTGCTTTGATATGAGACGTTGCAGGAGGTCAGGGAAGTCCAATATGATAAGAGGCGTTGTTTGGGGGTTTGCCCACTGATGCTGGTTAGGGCGTGTAAAAGAAAGCGTTTCTTGTCTTTGCGAGTGCAGATTGGCAATAGAATCGAGAAGACTGCAGGAACGGTTTTGAAGCACTGCCCATTGGTCTATCAGGGTGAGCAGGCGATCCCCCGTCTTAAGGACTGCGGAAGGTGTGATCTCCATGGCGGGTTGAAAGTTGGGAGCAGCAGCAGCTGAGTTTGGACCAAAATCTCGTAAGCCAAAGCAGCAAAGCGCGATTCCAGTGCAGCGGTTCCCATTTCCCACCTCTTTTGTCCTTCTTCCAAACCCATCGCACACCCATCCTCCTCGCCAAACGCACACTGCACTGCACCCTGCGCCAATGATGCGTTATTAATCTTACCACGCCATGTTTCGCCGAGGTCGCTTACTGTCCATCGTGAAGTCCGCTGGGCGATATCCACGACTGCTGGCCGTGCTGCTCATTTTGGCTGCGCTTGTGCGAAAGTACTCCCTTGTCTACCAACTGGCGTACCAAATATGCACGCTCCTTGCAACTATTGTGATATATTGCTGGGTATCGGCCTTATTAAGCCAGGTTTCCCCTTTCCAATTGAACTCAAAGAAGCACTTCGTTGGTGGTCGTGCTGGACATTGGCAGGCCGCCTCACGGCTCCGGCCGCCGTCGCTCACGAAACCAGAGGCATGGCAGGCCTATAAGCGAGCACGCACTCGTGAAGTTATCCCTTTTCGTCCTCCGAGTTATGTTCATTCCCAACGCATCCAGTTGCTCATGGACGAGATTCTTACCTTTGTGAGTCGTGACTTTATACGATCCTGGTATCCTGCTATCAGCGCCGAGCCTGTGTTCCTCTCCCGCGTCGATACGGCGATTCACGTTGCTGTGGTGGCTATTAAGCAGCGTCTCGAGCATGTCGACTTTGTGCAATTCGTTGCCTCGCGAATCCTTCCACTTCTCACGTCACATGTGACCGAGTGTCGACGTGCAGAACGGCTGCTAAAGGCAGAACGCGTTCGCAAAACACCTCTGGAAACTGACGAGGCCGATTGCCAACTAGCCAGATACTACTGCAATGGAAACCTGCACCCTGCCTTATCGGCGCATCCCTCTCCTACAATCCATCTGGAACAGGCGTACCTGAGGAGGGTGGTGGAAGGCATTTTGCCTTATATTTCATCGGCCAATGAAACCAAAAGTGGTTGCTTCAGAGTTCTTGTTCGAGAGATTATTACGTGCCGACTTCTTCAGCCCATGGCCGATAGTTTTTCTGACCCTGATTATTGGAACCAGACCATTGATACGCTGGTGGGTCGGGCGACTGCAAATCCGCAACCTTCTCTCAATTGTAGTTAATATACCCATTTGCGTAAAATCTTGAACCGTACCTGTCGAATAAAGACTGAAAGCATGATTCAGCAGGAAGAGTGGGTATTAACATTGCATTATTTAAGATATGAATTTAACGATGATTTTTGACGCAAATTTGCATCTCGCCGACAACACCAAAACCGCATAGGAACCTTGTCAGAAAGATTAGAGAAGCTTTGGAAAAACAAAATGTGTTGGACCGGATAGAAGGAGATTTGGGAGAGGCAATCCCACGACTGCGCACTTTTGACGAATTCATCATGCTGATCAAGTACTGCGAGAATGCTCAAGATGCCTGGCGTATCCGTGATATGATCATGGTGGAGATACAGAAAAAAAAGGCAGAGATTGGTATGCACTGTCATCCTTTGTAAGATGCTACCAGGGTAATTCTCAGTAGTGGCTCGCTCGCCCATAGGTGACTACAATTCATCTGACATTGTGAACCGGGTGAAGGTATCGGATACCAAAGTGTACATAAACCGTCTCCAGTTGGCACAGAAGAGGGTGGAAAAGCGAATCGCCCTTTTGGAAGGGCGTATGAGAGTAAGTTCCAAAGTATTAGGTGCTTCCCAACGTCCAGGAAAAGAACTTATTTCCACGTGCGGCGAATTACCAGAAGACCAAAGACCCCATGCGCCCAGGAGGAAGTCTACTCAGTGTCCTAGAAGATGCACACCTTCTTTCAGTGTTCACCGAGTATATGGATCAAGAGGGCCGTATAAGACTCCTTCAATTCTGGCTTGGTGTTCACAGTCTCCGGGACTTCTTGAGTCCCACCAAGCTGGGCGACGACGACGAGACAGGTGACGAAAAAGATACGGGCAACGTTGATTGGGAGATGCTGGATACTCTTGCTTGGCGGCTTTACAACGAATTCTTCGCCTCAAATGCTCCGTCGAAGATTGAAATCGGAGCCGCACTGCAAGAGCGGCTGCACTTCAACGCGCAGAGAGGTCATGAAGGACTTTCGGGAGCAGCGTCTAACCTGCTGGGCGCAATCTTCGCAGCACAGCAGGATGTTTTCGCGATGATGGAGAGAGACTATATAAGATTCACGAAAAGTACGGTATACCGTGCACATATTTCGGAGACACATGAACCGCCATTTACAATTCCTCTGAATTCGGTGGACGGTGCCGTGGTCGGGGAACGGGCGACCAGTACCTTGGGAAGGGGTTTGGGGAAGCAGAGAGCTTCGCTTGAGAGCGAAAGACCTCTGAGCGGAGTGGATACAGAGGAGGACGATGGTGTTAACATACACAAAAAAAGGTCCCTCATTGATGTTTTCAAAAAGAAACGTCAAGGACCAATCCGCCGCGAGACAAGTGGCACGCTGCCCCGGCATGCCACCGAAAGCGAGTCAGAAACCAATGAAGTGACCATGCCAATACGGCGTGATTCTAGTGAAAATCTCGAACGGGAGTTGACGGATATAATTCATAGCGAGGAGAACGCGTTTGGTTTCATTCGACGTAAAGTCAGTCTATCAAAAAGACGGTCCATCGACCGGCTGGGTAAGTCGCGATCGGTGGATAATTTCAATGCCGCGGAGAAGATGGAGGGAGGCAAGGATGTGGAGTCTGGACAGAGGACCGGATCCGATGTATCGGACACCAGCCCTGTCAAAACTCTGGGCTTTAGCTTCAAGCGGCAAACGTCACAGAAAGTGCTTAAACCGGACGTTATAAAGAAAACGCCGTCAGAACAGTTCAGAGATCGGTTAAAGCGCTCATCAAAGGGCAAATCGATGTCGGTGGACAACTTCGCGCCCTCGTCTGAGGGGACCAGTACTCCGGATTCTCGGCTATCTCACACTTCCACTCAGCTGCTTCTCTCTGCATTGGACCCCGCAATCCCCTTTCAGAGCTCTGCCACCGATTTGCTTATCAAAACGTCACCCGAACAGTCGAGTGAGCTTTTACTGGAGTCTGATGGTTCAGGGGATGGAAGATCTCGGGCATGGTCGGAAGAGCTCCCCAGTGCTGGCGGATCGAGGTTGCAGCGGCTACAGCCACCATCAATTGATGTGAGTAAGCACCGCTCAAACAGAAGGGACCCCATCAGCCAATCATCCGAAGACGTTTCCCCGCGAACAAGGCGACGGAGAAACCCCCTGTTACATGCAACTCGCCTCCCAGCCGATAGCGACCGATACCAAACATCAGATTCGGATAACGACTCCCAGACGGAGCGTGGATCTCTCCGCTCTGTCTCGAGCGCGTTCTCCTCTTCATCTCATGAAGAACTTCGCAGGACAAATTACGTTGACGAGCACACTTCCAATATCCTTCCACCGATGCTCGCCACCCCCAAACGTGTTTCTGAGCTGATATCAAAGATGGAATGGCTACAACAAGAAGAATTAACGTTGAAGCGAGATATGGAGCAGGCCAAAAATGAAGGGTGGGCTGCGGATCGCGTAAGGAAATTAGAGTTGATGAAGGTCGGATTAGATGTTGAGATGGACAAAGTGAAAACGGAGAGGAGACAACTCGAATTGGAGGAATTGGACTCGTTGATTTTACCGGTATGGCGGGTTGTTTTCAGGGTCTTGACTGAACCTAAGCACGCATGCTAAGCCTTTTCCATTGCTAGCATCAAACCACCGTCGAAATCACCGATTCTCAGATTGTCCAAGAACACGGAAAGGACTTTGCCGTTTATGTCCTCCAGGTGCAACGGACAAACGGGGACGGTGTGACGTCAGGATGGGTCATCAGCCGCCGCTTTTCGGAATTCTTTGCGCTGCACCAGCAGCTTAAAACAAAATTTCCCTTTGTTCAACAATATGAATTTCCAAGCAAAATGCTAAATGGCTTGATGAAACTGAAGCGGGACTTCGTGGATACACGGAGAGCAGCGTTGGAAAAGTATTTGCAGGTACGAGCTATCATGTGTCCCGTTGGGAAATCATGTTTTCGGCTATTGATTTGAATCGCCATGTTGTAGAATTTACTGAAACATAACGATGTATGCAAATCAGCCGAATTTCGAAATTTTATTTGTCACGAGGACATTAGCCGACTCCTCAATGCTCTTGTCCCGCCGCCGCATGGTCTGACGCAGCGTCGATCGTTCATGAAAAATATTTTCCAAAATGTTGACGAATCTTTTGATGCTCTCATGAATCGCATGCGGAGCCAATACCCAGCATCGCAAGCGTCGTTGGCGGGCATGCAACCAGAGCCTGTCGACCCGACAGGGACGGGTTTGTCGCCATCACCAACAAAGAGTTTGGCGCCCTCCGTGCACAGCACCGCATCTTCTGGGGCATCCAGCGGCAAGTTAGACTCTCCTTCTCCGACACACCACCCGCCCTTTGATATTCCCCACCCATCACCTTTGGGCTTTCACCCGCCAGCTGTCTCCTCTGCTTCAGCCTCTGCCACAGACGCAATAGTGGAATTGTTCATTGAACTTTTTGACCTTCGCGAGAAAAATAATTGGCTCCGTCGCCAAGCTGTCGCCCTTGTCCTGCAACAGCTATTTGGTGGTACAGTGGAGCGGCGGATAACGGAGAACTTACAATGGGCGGTTGGAGAAGAGAATATTGCGTACGCGCTTGAGGGGTTGCGTGATACGTACTGGCCCAACGGCAAATGGGCTACCGAGTGGACGGAACGTACGAATGAGCAACGGCGGCGTACCAAAGTGGACGCGCAGGGCAAATTGGGGAGTCTGCTCCCGGAGTTGCTTGGTGGCATGGTGGGCAAGCAGAATGCGAGAAAGGGAGCATCGCGGCTTTGGTTTCTTTTCCAGAATCGGAGACTGAATCAGCAACTCGTCTATCGACTGTTTGACGAGATCGTGCTATTGATTTTCCCAGAACTGGAGGGGATGGGTGTCATACACAAGAGATGAAGAACGTGGGATTATTCCGCTGTTGCAACCCTTCTAGAGTGCCGGGGAAAGGGGCTGTTTTTATGAGGTGTTCACTCAAGCACCAGTTGGCCGGCACAATCATGTCTGTACTTTCGTGCCCCCCATTCACATTGCCATAATACCATTTCAGTCTTATCCAAAATTAAGCCAACTTGACGAAGAAAAGGGATAAATATATCATTGATACGAATATTACATTAACGCTGATTTTTGTGGTCCAAGGAAACGTTCTGACGAAATTCAAATCCATTAGCAGGGTGGAAAGAAAATGCATTTACAGGCAACAGAACGTGAGAATTGCTCACTCTGAGACTGAGGGAGAGGCCGTCCGCATCCATCACAGACGATGCTTTGGAAGAGGATGGCCGGCTCATGTGAGATGCTTCGGTCTGGATAAGCTGCCGCTGCTGTGCCGTCAACAGCTGCGTTAAGTTGCCCAGGGATTACTTATGAGGTCAGATTGTCAGGACCGATTTCTGCGACAACCGAGCGACCCGCTCACCGACTGGGTGAAGATCAAATCTTTCTTAACGGCCAGCAGCTGGCTCAACACATCTTTCTTCTCTTCCGACAGAGTCTGAGTAGAGCGCCGCTCTTGTTCCAGTTCCACCTCCAGTCGGACCCTTGAGAGCCCACTGCGTTAATAGACATGTTCCTGTTCATCCAATGAGTTGCAAAAAGCTCACCGCTTTTCAGTCTCAGTTTTCAATTGAGAGCTCATGTGTCCAAGCTCTCGTACCACCTCCCTTTCCAGATCTACCCGCGCTTTCTTCTCATCCTCGAGCGCTTTGGCTAATCGGACTCTTCAATGATATGTTCTTAATGCGCTGAGCAGTATGTCTCCAGCCTCACCTAGTTCCTGCACTTTAGCATCCTTCATCTGCAGATCTAACTCAAGACGCGTAATAGTCTTCTTTTGAGTGTCGCACAAGTTGGTGAGGTCCTCTATGATCAGCAACTCTAGTTGATGCACTTGAAGGCCAAAATAGAGCACAGGGCCGCCCACATACCCCCCGCGTCAGAGAAGTTCATCGAACGGGCACGAGGTAGAGGCGTATTGAAGGTGCCCATTGAGGCTCTTTTCGTGAGGATTCGTCGAGGTGATTTGTCTTAAGAGAATGCCTAAGCAAGTTCTGCTTTCGTGCCCTATGGACTCGGCAGACAGACCTACCGTCTCCATCGTCGTCAGGGCCATCTCGTATCATGCTTTGAAAAGACTTTGTTTGTCTGGCCACAAACACAACTTTCAGCGACATGTGCCAGACTACTCTTGAGCGTCTACCCAGAAAATACCAGAACAGACCTGTCCGTGAGGCTTCCCATCCCATATCCCAATAATGTGGCAACCCCTCCTGTTTCCCTTCCTCTCAGCTGGTTGACAGACACTCCAGATTTCATCGGACGGGGCGTGCCCGGAGACGCCTCGAATTTTTCAGGCTTCGGACGACTGAAATCCTTGCGTTCAATGTGAAAGTCGCCGTTCCACTGGGGTCGTGATGGAACGGTGGGAGTTTTGGGGGGTTGAGATTCGGACTTTCTGGATTTGGGGGTTGCAACTGGCGCGCGAAGCGGCGGCTGTTTGATGCGTGTTGGGGTAATGCGAGACATAACTGAAGTAGATATCTCAACTGAGCGGTCGCAATGTCACCGGGTTGTCATTTGTTTACAGCTTACATCTTGAACTCACCAGAGGAAGTTGCCTTTACTGGAGTCAATAAGCTTTTCATTGCGGAAGAGTCGTCGTGCGACCTCTCAGGCGGTGCTTCAGGGACATTCGGCGAGGTCACGGCCTCTTTCGGAGGAGTAAACTCTTTGGGTTTCATTTGGCGAAAGGGAAAGTGCGCAAGCGAGATGGGCCTGTACAGCAGGTGAAGGGAGTCCGATTTTTTGCTGAGCATCCGTCCGGTTCCGATCGAATTAGGCTGAAGTGAAATTTGTATCACCGTATGCCTTTTTTGATTTTGTACTTCTGTGCCTGTTTTGCCGACCAATTTGTATCACCATTGACCCAAAGTCCAGTTCGTCGTCCTGCGCTCACCTCGACTTTCGATCATGCACACCTCTCTGTTGGGCCTGTTATTGATCTGCTATTCAAGCCGAGGACACCAGCTGGTATTCAGTTATCCTCGAAATCCAAAGAAAAGTGCTCCCCGGTCCACCTACCCAAGCCATCGTGCCGGTCGGACGCATGCCGGGGGATTGGAGTTGGACGGTGTCCTTGAACTGGATTGGGACGACGGGGAGTGGGAGAGGGTGCGAAACGGCGTGCCGAATACGGCAAAGCCACGGAATGATGGGACGGGTGGTGACACGAGGGCGGGACAGGGGGACGAGTTTCTCGGCTTCGACCCTCAATTTTTGTCGGATATCTTGTCGCCGAAAGTAGCGCTCTGCGATCGGCGGTTTCAGCTCACTGTCGACGATGTAACGTTTGTGGGTCATCCCACTTTGCTGAATGCGGACAGGCCTGGAACAGGACATAGGTTTGCGAGAGTCATCCAGAAAAAGAGATTGACGGACTTGGCGGAGTTAGCGTCTGCTGCGGTGAAAGATCCATCAAGCTTGGCTTCATCAAAGAAGGATCTTGCTTCTTCTGATGCGTCGAGGTTTGGTTTGTCATCTTTGGGTGTTGGTGGACCGGCTGCTGTGACTCCTATTGGACCGGACGGCGGGACACACCAGTTGACAATGTTTAATTTGGTCTTCGCAATGCAACCGCAAGGAGGATCAAATTTCAACAAACAAGTAGAAGCCATGTACAATCATGTCCTAGTGAAGGTTACTGCCGGACTGAAATATGAACAACTCAGACGCGGGTATGTCCGAAGAGAAGCGGAACTGATCATGTCCATCAAAGATGATGCCCAAAGCAAATCCTCTGGTGGGTTACCAGCATAACGACCAACACCCTAATATACATGTCTCCTCATGGTTGGTCTTTCCAGCCCGAATCCGCATGGCTGATGTTATGGAGCGCACCCTCGCCGAGAGTTCTCTTGCTCGCGTCCTAGCCCATATTTATCATTCCATCACCACAAACCTGATGGCTCACGTTGTCATCGATTCCTCACTTGACTTGTCCCTTCAAATACCTGCATCCGTTACCCGCCAATCCATATACCCAGAGGCTGCATCCATTGAAGACGAAGAAGTGGACAATCCAACCTTGCGGCCCTACCACGCACTATTGCTCCTTTATGACCCGGAGGAAATATTGAAAAGCCTTCCGCTCGACCCATCCCCACTTTTGGTTGAACTGATACAAATTGTCACTCCAACGCAAAGGTGAGGAAAATCTCTCCTGGTCTGAACCGTACCCAAAGCTGTGTCTTAAACTTTAAGCCCTTTATCGCAGTTTTGAAGAGTTGCAAACGACATTGGACTGTTCACTCTCGCAAATTTATCGTCATGCTGCTCACTTGGTGCACTGGCGAAAGGCAAAAATCATACATGTCATCAGCACTCGCAACGTTTATGTTGCATCTCCCAATGTAGATACAAACTTGTGGGTATCCTAGTACGACATTTTGCAAGTTTTATACTAACGACGGAAGTTTCAACGCTATAGATTACCATATTTAGTAGACGATTTCAACAACCGCTTTCCACAACTGGAACTTACCAGCGTCCTCTCCGACTTGTTCACTCCACGCCCATATGCCAACGTTATGCCATCTAAAGATCATCGCACATTGTACTTAGAAGTTATAACGTACCTCCTGCGGCATGGGCTTGTGGTTCAAGTTCACATTTATGTTTGTGAGTCAGTTCCGCAGATGCGCCTTTGACAATGGGGCGATTTCCTCACCAATGTCACCATGAAAAAACAATCTTTGACAGATCTCGTGATACCCGACTACATCCGTCGCAAAATTCCTGGTCTCGGGTCTTCGGCCATCGGCAGCACCACATCCGCGGACCAAAGCTTTCCACCCCTGCCGGAAGAACCGATTATTGTGCCTGACCCCGAGCAGGCATCGGACTTGGAGCGCGAATGGATTGCGATGGTGGCTAATACGCAGCCCCAGCCAGTTGCATCGCTGTTCTTGAGGTACGGGGAGGAATTCATGTCGTCCGGGGCTGAAATGGATGGCCTTGGCTGCGCTGACAAAAATTATCAGACTCGTTCGTTATTTCGCAGGAAAATTGCACGTGGAGGAAATTGTGTTTCGCGAAAACATCACCAGGTTTGTGTACAGTCTTCCAATCTTTTTCTTTGGGATTAATCCCGAGATTTAATCCCACTCTTTTTGTTGATCACATCCAGGAAAGATCTCAAGACAATATTGAGGTAGGATGGTTGGTGGGACTCATTTTCAAATCTAACCGTCGGTTTGATGCTAATATTCATTTACGCATCGCAGTCGGTATCGAGAGTTCCTGATCACAACGCTGTATCCAGACCCGTAAAACGCGTGGCAACAAACTCTAAAATGGAGGGTATCAATAACAGAGTTGTCCATGCCATGAATTCTCAGTCCAGTACTGGGATGATCTTTGGAGCGGACCTGCATACAACGCGCCAAAGCGGCTTCAGATGAAGGATAGCGATATGCACAAAAAGTATATTCCCCGGAAAGGTGAAAAGGTGAAGCCCATCGAGGGCAATCCAAACCCAAGCCTACATTGCCGACACCAAGTCTCGCCTCGCCATTGAGCATCGACCAAAACTTTCCCTACCCGACTCTTTGAGCGTGTGGGCCCCCAGCGATTACGCACTTCCTAATTCGTTTCCCCGTCTATGATACAGCTATTTGACCCCATAGATTAAATACATTTCGCCCTTTCCCGCAACGTGGATGGTTTCTGCCCGTACTTCTCGTTTTCAGTACGAAATGCCCTGAGCCAGCGATAGGATGAAGAGGAGAGAGTCGATTCATCTCAGTGATCCACCGTCTCAGCATGAATCATAAAGACCTTCTCCTCCCCGTTCTCGTCCGTAACATCCCGCACCAGAAGTACCTTTGCTTCTAAATCCTTTCGCACCATCTCAAACACTTTTAACATCTTCCGTCGTGCGCCGAGCGCGCTCACACCTTTAGCCTGTAACCCTTCGTCGTCCAGTTTGATCATGTCTTGCCACTTCATGTTTTCAAAGGTTGGGGTGTACTTGTGCAGGCGCAGACTCCGAAGCCAGCCGGGAATATCTGGTAGATAGAAGCAATAACCTTAGGTTAGAGTCTCCTTATTTTCAAAGGAGAAAGCACTCAGGCCTAGCACCGGCTGCCGTGACTTCTTCAATTACCATTTAACGCCTCCAAGTCTACGGATTCCGGGATTTTACCCTTCTCTTTGTGGCCACCCGCTTGACTTCCGCCGCGCCGTCCCCCGTCGGCGCCATTCTCCCCATGATCGGCGCTGAAACCGTCATGCTCACTGAAATCGGAGGTAGCATACCCTCCCGGACTACGCAAATCAATATGGCCCCACCCGGGGGACGGATGAGCACGACTGAGCGGCGCGCGTGTGGATGGTGAAGGAGGACTGATGACAATAGGCGAGACGGGACGAGCCGGCGACATGGGTCTCGAGTACGGGGAGCGCGCAGTTTGAAGCGACAGGGTCGGAATATCAAAGTCTGCCGCCTGCGGTAGAAAAGAAGGAGACATGGTTCCATTCCCGAGTTTGGAATGGTTGGGCATCGGATTCAAGGACCAGTCCGCTGAATCGATCGCATCATCGCCCGGGGTTTTTGGTCGGATGATAGGCGACATATTTACGCTTCCACGAGAGCTTCGTTTGTACGACGAATACGTGTCGACAACATACTCGGGCTCGTCAAGGAGAGAGCGTGTGCCGCGAGCAATGAGATCCTCGGATGCAGTACGGTAGGGGTCGATTCGCAAATCTCCCATCATTTGTGCGTACTTTTCATCTGTGCTATTCCGATCGTACAACCTGCGATTCGCTTTCGCAACTCCCAGATATTTTTCGTCCTCCTCGCTCTCTGGAATGCGCGGAACACTTGGCGACACACCAGGAGGTTGAAGAGCTGGAGATGGGATGCGAGGTGGAATTCCGTGAGGTACTGGTGCACCAAGACAATAGGCTCTTAGCACCATACAATCAATGCGGGAACCAAAATATGGTTGACAGATGCACACCTTTCATTGCGGGGGGAGCACCCACTGCACTGGGCGCCTTTGGCTGGACCTGCGGAGATGCCGCACTAGGATCCTTCTGTGCCATCTGTTGGAGCACGGTGATGAAAAACCGGATCTGCACCTGTGTCGTATGTTGCAAGAGGCTGTAAAGGGCGGTAGTTCGTTCTGGATCGGACAACACGTTGAACCATTGCTCTATATGTTTCAGCTCTTCACGAAAATTATCGTCAAGCTTTGCGCGAGCCATTTGTTCCAATGTGCGCTCGTAGTAACTAAGGTCTTCGAACCACCGATCGATAGCTGATCGGAGATGGACCAGTAAAGGCTTTAGCTTTTGACACAGCAAAACCTCCTCGGACACACTGGTTGAAAATTTGCCACCTATTTAGAAATGACAGATCCATACCTTCAGCTTCTGGCGACTTGTAGTGAGCCGCCAAAACCTCGGAACTAGGTCTCTGTACTCCAGGTTTTTGCAGACTCTCGACATTAGCTGACATTGGTCGGTTGACCAGACCAGCGTGGTAGTCCGACATTGGACGAGGTTGGGTTGTCATTTGGGCTTTTTGTCAGAGGGGATATCGTACGTTAAAGTGGTGAAGCTCAACTCAGGTGTGCGAGGGTGGGAATGGACTGAGTTTGTCGTTGAAAGTAACTTTTGAGATCTTTCTCTTTCAGGAGTTCCAAGAACCCCCTCCAGAAAAAAAAAGGAAACTCAAAAATGGGGCCAAAATTGGGGGCGAGGAGGCCGACCAGGAATCGGCACGAACAAAATGCGGTTCGTTTCTCCCTGTTTCCGTTTCCCTCGTCGTTCGAATTTGTTGCGACTGGCCTCCGGTTTCGTCTGGTTTGGCGCACGTTATGACAAATTATACTAATGTATCCTCTGCCATAACAAACGGGGTATCCGGACACTCGTAGAATGCACTGAATGCAGGCGGAAGTAGATCTATACTGTATGTAGATTGTTCGCCCACACATGAATCACTCGTGCTCCATGTCATGGTAGCAACGGTAGCAGAGGAGCTGTGTCCAATTCTGGTTTATCCCCTAATCAGAGCGCTCTGAATCCCTCCATTCCTGTCGCTGACCTGTCGAGCCATTCATACCGGTGGGGCCACCTGCCACAGCCGCTAAACAGTTCTGCAGTCATATTTTGGCACCTCCTAGACCGGGGAGGAGCGCAGTTGTGGAGACTCAGACACCCATACAGCATATGCAACTTTCTTACGAAAAGTGTGTCCCCCTCCAAATTGTGGCCCAGACTGCCTGCCAGACGCGTCTCGTGGCCCCTGGAATTTTGTCCGAATCCTTCCCCTCTGCAAACCCAGACAAACCCTCAGTACCTACTTCAACAATCACCTGTCGTCATCTGAAAGCATACCATACGTAAAACACAGCCGTCTCTCACATCTCAACTCCACAACTTTGAATTCGAAGCATACTCAATACCTCCCGCGTTGAACTTCCGCTTATCTTCTTCTTCTGCTCGGTCAGAAAATGGGAATGCCTCGCAACCCTCGCATGCGTGGACTCGCGCAGCCGCAAAAGATGATGGCCGCCCCTCCCAGCCCTTTGGTGCTCTCATCAAATGACATCGCTTGTAATGTGTCGTCGCTCAGTCCACGTGTAGAGCTTTGTAACGCTCACTTTCTCACCCTTCCAGCATTGAGCTGCCCAGTATGCCTCGAGGTATTTACGGATCCGGTAACCTTCGAGTGTCGACACAGTATGTGCTTGTCTTGCTTGAACCAGATGCTTGAGGTGGCCCCGAATTCGAATGTGAGGTCCCCGCTGACTGCTGCAAAGTTCTGACTTTCGTTGACGCGCCGACGGGTTTTCTGGATACAGTGCCCACAGTGTCGACACCGCGTAGTTGGTTGCTTAAGAAAGATGCGAAATCCCGTAGATATCCTGCTCAAACGCCGCTGCGACGAGGTGGGTTCACCGCCGAATGGGCGTCTTCAAATCTTCACTGGGATATTCACATCTCCGCTTTTCCCAGTTTCGCAAATCTCAAAGTCGAATGGAACTTCGTGCTCAGGCTGCTCAAGCTGCTGAGATGCACCCGGAAAGGGTGGGATCTGGTGCTGTTGAGGGTTTCTGGGATGCTAGTTCTCGCCGTCCGGCACGGAGCGGGCGAACGGGTGAAAGGGGGCAGGATGAAGGGTCCGGCGCATCGAGCACATCGAGCCCTCGAAGCAATTCCCCACTATGGAGAGTGAGCGAAGGAGAGAAGCCTCGTCGAGGGGCTTCGGAAAGCCACCGGCGCGCTTCACTGCGCGACGATTGCAGTGTATTAGCGGCTTCATCTCCGACGCCAGCACGGCCTTACGTTCTCCGCACGAAATCCCAAGCGTCATCTGTGGCGGTTCCAAATGTTTTGACGGATCTGATCGGAGACGATCATGAAAACCCAACTATCGAACGGGACGATGCCGGTCGGGTTGCCGATGGTGGGCGCAGCAAGACGACCGCTAATCACACCGCGCGCAGAAAACCAACTCGGACACGATATTTTCTGTCCGACAGGCTGGACCTGGATTCTATCATTGACGGGCGGGATGGTGTCAGAACACGACAGTCTACAAAGCGGCCGTCCGAGGATGGGGTGAGCGTGGTCACGGTAGAACCCAAGGTTGGGATGCAGCGGGCACTGAGCCTCCAAGACGACTCAGCGCCGCGAACCAAGCGCTCTCGAGATTGCCAAAACTCTGATGAAGTCAAGGAACCTTACTTCCATCGGCCCCTCAAACAACGCAATACGGATGGTGGCTCACCATTCAGCACCACAGTCGCATCTAGAAAGCAACAGCAGCCATGCTCAGCGTCTACCTCCGCAACCAATGAGCAACCGGTTAAACTGCTCAAAAAGCCTCACAGTGCGCAAGAGGTGGGGATGACTACAAGGTTGAAGGAAAGGTTGGGTCAGCGTATGACCAGGTCCAAGGCGGGGGCTCTTGGGTTGGGAGGAAAAGGGAAGAAATGATAGTATCGGGACTTTTTTGGATAGGCATCCGGTTTGTCAATGAAAGTCCAACGGACTGGCGGGTTTACTTGTAAATACATATCTCGTACATAAATATTTTATACCACAATGGACCAATATGGACGTTTTTTGCTCAGGCCAACTCGATGTTTCACTCAGGACAGACACAGTTCTGTTCCTCGAACGCGAAACGTAACAAACGCAACGCTACTATTGGTCCGGCAGGTGTTCTGTGTTTCCGCATCTGGCACGTTGCTATTAGACTACACAATATTACTTACAGATTAAGAATTACTGCTTAAAAATGATACTGGGCTGCCTCTTAGCGCCCAACTCCTTGTAACGCCGGATATCCACAGCCGCCGGTCCCAACTCCCCTTCAGGTGTTGGGTTCGAATCCGCCCTCTGCCTCCTGATAGTCTTTCTTTCCTCCGCCTCAGCCTTTTCCCTCTCCTCCTCCGCCACTCTCTCCCTCTCGTCCTTTTCCTCCTTTTCCTGCTCCAACTTGCGCAGAGCCTGAAATTCTATGCCCATCTCCTTTCCCCACAAGTCGAGGAGAGTCGAACCGGTATCCGTCAGCGCAGCTGTGTCGGGGAGCTTCCAACGGGTCGACACACGCTGATTGCATCCCGAGATCGCCCACCCATCCAACAATATGAGAGTGGTGTAGCAGGCATAGCAGCAGAGCGACGACACGCCGATTGGACCCATGTACACATTTCTCGAGATGAGTTCATCGATGATTCGCATTTCCGGATGCCTTTCGACCACCATTTCCGATCCAAACTCTACAAACCCACCATTCCACATTTCGCTTTTGTCCAACGCCAACCCCTCCACGAACTGCACATTCTTCCAAATGTAGTCCCATTCATCTTCCCCCAACCCCAGCGCCTCCACCCCTGCCTCCCGCGTCAGCCCGGTGACTTTCTGCGCCCCTTCCAGTGGCAACTCAACAAAGGTAGAGTCCAAAAGTTGGCGTTCGGGGTCATCCACCGGTCGCAGAGCGAGGAGGCTCAGACCGCGAAGGATGCGTGAAATCTGTCCGGCGAATTCGCCGACTTTGGCGATGCGACGGACGAACGCGTCGATGGGTTGGTTTAATTTACGCTGGCGTGGCAAGAGGACCTCTTCGGCATAGACGAAACAGTTTGTGATGAGGGCTTCCGCGCAGGCGAGGTTCGGATCATTCTTCTCCCTTGCTTCTTCCGTTGCCATCTCCCTTGCGAGGTTCTTGATGTCGTTCACGTGCTCCTCGTCCTCTGTTGCATTGTAAAAAGGGGACTCTCCCCACTTTTTCACGTCTCGCAAAAAGCGAGAAAGCTTAGTGCAGCGCTTCAAAACGCGCTCGTAGCAAAACCGTACGGTGTTTCGAAACAGTTGAATTTCGATAGCGTATGCCTCTTCCGAATCTTTGAGCACGGCAAGCTTAAAGTACAGTCGGAGGAGGAGGTGGAAGTTGCTCATGTAATATTCAGACTCGGTCACAGGTTTGTTGCGAGCCACAAGGATTTCTTTGGAATTGTAGTCGACTGCCACTGCAGTTGGGTTCTTCCCATCTGGAGTAAGGGCAAAGGCTATCGCATCAAGAAGGCGGAGGGTGCGGGGTTTGGGTTCTTCGATAATTAAGGGATGGTTTTGTTGGCGGACGGCGGCAATGAGTTGTAGAGCGGAGTAGAAGTCGGTTTTCGTGAAAGGAGTTGGGGTGTCGGCGTCGCGTTCGAAGTGGCTGGCATCGTCGTCCTCGAAGAGCATTTTGGGTGAGCGGGAACTTCAACAGCAAACAAGCAGTGTATAGGTAGTGGTTATTAGGGGTGTTATGGAGCTTCCTGGTGCGTGTAGGAAATATAGCGAAAAAGATGTTGGACGATTGGAGGAGGAGGAAATGACGACGAAAGGAAGGAAAGCTAAGACCGAGGACGGCGAGCGCGCGTGTAACCGCCCATGTGCTTGGAGTAGGCTTGTGTAACCTGATTAATTAATTTCTTGAGATTTGAGTTGTGTCCCAAGAAAACCCACCGAGCTGTGATCTCTGCCCAAATCTCAACCGTGTCTGTCCATCGTCTGTCCGTTTCCACACGGCAAGTAACCCAACCTCTGGGAAGCTCTTTCGGCTCACGGTATCCGTGGTGCTTACCTTAGACGCACTCTTCCAGATCTCCATTTTCTTCACCACTTCCCTTCCGGCACTACAAATGCAATTCTCAGCAGCACGGGCGTCTAGCCGGCTCGCCTCATCCGTCCCACGCGTTTCCTGCGCGCGCTCGTTTGCGTCCATGCCACGACCATCCCCATCAGTATCCACTTCTACTCCCTGTGCCAGTGAAGCAAGAAGTTCTGTAGGAGGAGGGGCTTTTAGGGGAGCGGCGGCTGGGTTGGGTGGTTTGGGTGGAGGGTCAGTACCAAGGGTTGGAAGGGCGGACACTATGGGGTCTATGGTAAGAGGAAACTGCGGGGATCCATCTGGTGCTTGTGCATGGTGGACTAATTGTTTGAACGTCTGTTCATTTTTGGATATTTTGCGGCTCCCTCACAGTCGCTGGTACCCAAATTGAGTGCTGGAGGGCCTAGAAATGGAACGGCCATGTTGTCCATGTTGCTGCACCTTGGCGATCATCTGAAGGAAGGGGTATAGTAGGTCCGATGCTGCTTTCGCGTTCCGGTCCTAAGAAAGTGGCTGCTGACACCCTCAACCGCTTCTCCTGTTTTCCCACCTTTTCCACACTTTTGCTGCCACGCCACAGGGCTGAGAAGGATACATAAACAAAATATAAGCTTGACGTCCCTGCATCAAAAACTTCGGAAATGCATAATCTGCGATCAAACTAGTTGACTCCGTGCCAGCACCTGCAGTTGGCGGGTTCGAAGTTCACTTGGCCATGTATCACGTAAATGGCCATCCTAATTGGGAACGCCGCAACATTATGATGTGTGATTTACTGAATGCAACATTCTCACCGCCAAGGTCGCCAAATAGTCACAAGTAGAAGGCAGCAGCACAAACAATTTACATTTAGGACAAACTAACACAGCTGGGGTCTCCATTGCCGCACTTCAGATTCACTGCATGAGACTCCAGACACATTCCTATCGCCCTCCTACTTCAATTTCGCTCCATCTCCCACCCCCTGTACCCCCAAACTCATTTCCTTGTGTCGCACCCACGAACCCACCAGACTCTGCCCTTTCCTCCTCCTGCTTTGATGCGATATACGCCATCACGTTGCGGAAATGCTTCAACACAGCTTCGCTGGCCTTTTTGCCTCTGTTGGCAGTGGCGCCCCCTGTTTGCAGGGCGTCGTCGTCGAACAAAGAGGAAGTTGAAACGGTGGGACTGAGAGGACCCGCTGCCTTGAATGCGTGGGGAATCGCGAGACCACCGCTACCGGCACCCTTGTCTTTAGCAGCAGAAGAATCGACAGCGGTAAGGTTCGTTTGTATTAAATCCACTAGCGAGTTGAGGTACTTGACCGTGATCTGTTAAGCAGAAAAGGGGGTATCAGCTGCACGGCAACCGCGCAACATTACAGAGATAAGACAGAAAATGAACTTACGGCATCGTTGCGTTTCTCAAAGTACCAAATATACCGTTCCAATATCTCCACAAAGAGCTCCACATTCACCGACTTGTCCATGACCGAATCTGCCACTTTCAATGCCTTTTGGAGGCATTCAAGAACCCTTCGCCCATCCCTGTAAGCGGGTTTTCCCTCCCCTCTCAGCCTTCCCTCATCTCCCCAGAACAAGTGGCTGACAAGTGTTATCCCCCGGCACTGATCCACACGCTTCAATAATCGTGAGCAATGCACGGCGCATTTGGTCACGAGTGTTTCATAATTTTCGTAGCCGAAAACTGTTGTGGTGTGGAGAGTTCCAATGATGAGCGTGATCGCCGCTAGTTGGGCTTTGGACTCGGAAATTGAATCTTCGTATATGGTGAATGCCTGGTCACAAACTTGGGGTAAGAGATCGTTCTGCCCAACTTTTAGGGGTTACGTGTGCCCACCTGGACAAAGAATTCATATGCCAGCTCCTCAAATCCGGATTCATCGGCCGCCTGTGCAGCCATCAAGAAAAGACGCAATGCCATGTCAGGGGGTGCCAGCAATCCGTGACCGATTTTGGACGTATTGGTTGGCAACGGGTTTTCGTCTCTGAAAATAGGGCCACTCTCCTCATCATCAGCAAAGTGTTCCCGGGCGCGCGCAAGGGAAGAAACGGTTTGATGCAGAAATTTAAAGAGCGTCTGCAATTTCCCATCTGCCGAATCATCCTGGATTGAAATGTGTAACGGATCAAGTCACAATCGGTAAATTAAACGGAAATCTGTGTCGCAGAAAACCCTAACCTCGTCCACCCGGCCACGAAACTTGCGCGCCAGCTTGATCGAAGCAATGACCAGTGGAGGCAACGTAAAACGGATACGAATTTCTCCACCTTCTCCAAAGTGCTTGCGGGCCGTTGACAGTAGCTGCAATGAAATTGAATGAATGAAAACCTGCTTTCAATGACCTCCTCGACAAGCAAACCCACCATGAATTCGGAATCAGCGTCGCCGTCTGATGTTCTGAACAAATGCACCAGTTTCGCCACCAAGTTCTGCTCCTCCACTACATCTTCCCAATCGAGTGGCAGCTCTTCCACTCTAGTGCGAGGCGCATATTTTGGCAATCCCTCCTGTTCAGGTTGGACGACCGGTTTGGGTCCAAATAATCCGCCATCCTTTTGATCCCGAATCATAACGCTGCAGAGCTCTCCTAGGAGCGCATTTACACCGTCGGCTGAGTCCACAATGAACCCAGAAGAAGTGAAGGCTCGCAAGGCTGCACTCGCGATGGTGTGAGCCACCTGTCGACGAGTTGCATACGGTTGGAGGAATAGTAAATCCGCGTAATTGCCGGCCAGAGACAGAGATGAGCCGCTACCCTTGGTCTGTATGACACTGGATGGGAATTGCAAGACGGTCAAAATATTGGCATTGTACGCATGCACAGGAGCAAGGAGTAGCTGAAGGACGGATGATATGGTCTGCGAGTTTCGAAGCTCTGGGCTGCAAATGTGGGTTAAACGCTGCAAGAAAATGTCTGGCAAACCACGTCCAACGCGATATTTACGCTTTTGCTGCCTGTGCCTCCAGTACCCGATCCTTTGCAAAGCCGAGGACCTTATCTACATAGTCCAAATGCTCTGGGTAACAATTCAGAGACAGATTCTCCAGGGACACCAGCAGAGCCACAACGTCTTGAACAGTGAATTCTGGTCTCGCCTATTTATGTTTTTTTTGGTCATAGAAGCCCGAAACGTGCACACGTTTTTCGTCCAAGACCAACGAACCGCACCTTCACTAACTCGGTAATCTGACCCCAGAAAACGTCGAAAAGTTGAACATCGTCAGGAATTCCACTGATTTGTTTCGACTCTTCGTCCTTTGCTTCACCTAAAGATAACCTGCTCAGCACCGGAGAGGCCATCCCTAACTCATCAGAATACCCACTTTCTTTAGCCGCAGCCTCTGCTTCGTCACGAGCTCTGGCCGCGTAACTCGCAAATCGATCTATCAGACTGATCACAATTTGCTTAACATTGACGTTACGCTGCAACTGGGCGGTGGCCGAAAGGAAAGCATCTAGTGAACGCAAATGGAAATCGTCGTGGAAAACCTACATCGAGCAATGTATCTAAGAGAGATGCAAAATCGTGAGCAAAGGTACCAATTTTCTACGTACCTGAATGATGACTTCCATCAAGTACTCTTGGGCTATGACATCCCGGCAGCTCACAATCTCTTCCAATATGCTCGGTAGGACCATCTGTGCAAATGAGCCGAGGGTCATTTCACGAACCAAACACGTCCTATCCTACCAATCTGTACATACCGATTTGTACATGTCCAAATCCAAACCCTCCAACTGACTTAATCTGACCAGATTTGATCCCACCAATAACCTGAGCTCTTTACGCTCTTGCTCGCGCTTCTCCCTCTCACGGCTGTGACCCTGATGCTGCAGCCGAACCCATAATTTGTTCATCTCGATGAAATTTTGCAAGATGAATTGCATTGAATCATGAATAGAGCCATGAGGGCTGGAACGTAATTGATGTTACAGCTATATGCCGCAAGATATTCGATGAGAGTTGCAACCCACCCGTCGACGAGTCCATCTGGAAGATAGTCACGGGTCATCGCGCTCAAGTAGTAACGCAAGAAGAGTCCCCTCGTCGGATGTTGCACCCCCCTCGACATTTCCAGCATATCCTTCATTAGTTCCTTAATCGGTGGGACATCAGCACCGGCTGTTGCATCGTCGTCCGGAGTTGCAGATGCCTTCGCACCACCATCAGCAGCCACCGCTTCCGGTGTTGAATCGGGTTCCGCATCGCCGTTCAGCGCTTTTGATGCAGCGGCCGAATCCATGGACCCCGCCCGCTTTGCACGGTGCTCAGTTGGCAAAATTTCCTTCGACACCCGCATGTACACAGACCCAACCGTAATCATAAGGTACAGACGGGGTACAATGTTACCAGCATACTGCACCAACTCGTACAAATCGGATAGATGGTGCCGGTGATTCATGTGGGCATCGTACAGATACGTGGTGAGGTGACGCAACTCGTCAAATATTGACATGTCTGATGATGCAGATAGTCAACAGGGCACAGCTCCAGACGTTAACTTTGATCCCGTCGCGTCGTTGATCACTTACAGAGTTCATAATAGTTCTTGGGAGTGAGGGATGAGGTGCGCAGCTCCGCCAGCATAGTGGAGCAATGCTTCAACGCGTCCATCAACTTGTTATTGTCCTATTTCAGCGGACATGGTTAGGGGACATTCTCAAGATACGTACAGTGTTAGCAGGTAATGGGGACCGAAAAGACACGCACCAGACAGCGTTTCATATGGAAGGCCTGCACCTTCACAACGCTGAGTGCCTCCTCCAGAATTTTGCCTTGGTCGTCCATTTGGAGGGAGGATGCAGGTGGAACCACCATCTTCGTTCAGAAAGCGGAGCTTATGAGAGAGGCTGCTTGAAATGTTCCACCAGTATACCAAGAGTGATGTCGTGTGCTGCGTTCTCAGGGTCTCTTGTTCTGTTGCCTGATGGCCGCGCAATGCAATGCCGGGAGCGAGGCAGCGTGTGGCGAGGGCAAGGATGTCAATCCGAATTTCCGGGGACGTCAGCCACCCTGCTTCTCCTGCGCCCTGCTTCCGTCCCAAAACTCCAGTCCGATGTAATTCACAACACATTCCCCTTTGCCAGCAATGTCCGCCTACGGAGAGGACGGGGTCAAGGCTCGTTCGGGACGCCAAGCGCATGGCAGACCTTCCATACCGCGACACCCTGCTTGGAGCGCGTTACCTGACTCCCATTCTGACACATCGAGAAGAACTCCCGTCCAATAGTGACCGCGACTCCCCTCTTATCGCCCTGCCAATGCACCAACCCTGCCCTGAAAACGGTCAGTTATAGCAATCTCTCCCCGCCTTACTGAGAACTCGCGTGGATCGTCTCACGGACGTTGTGCGGGAATTGGGTGGAGGGGCGGGAGGTAGGGCGGCGAGACTACCAGCAAATATTCGCAAATCATATGAGGCCTGGCAGAAACGGATTTGCATCCTCGTATGCGAAATTCGTCGCTGGATACAAAGGGCTGTTTCTGGATGTGGATCTTGTTGCGGCACGCGCGTCGAGCAATGACAATGCTAGAACCTAATTCATCACAACCGTCGTCAACGTCTTTACCCACGTCCTTGCGCGGACACTCGCTTCCCGTTCAGGCTCTTTCTCTTCCCTCCACTACCTCTCCTACCTGCATCCTATCAGCTTCCGAGGACAAAACCGCCCGCCTATGGTCTCTGCAAACTTTAAAGACTACAAAGGCCCCAAAAGCAGCGTCCTCGATATATCGTGCCGCAGCTTATTCCGACAAACGGCTGGCGTATCTCGGAGCTGCGGATACTGTGTTACTCTATCATTTGCGCACACCTGCTATTGTTGAAACGCAGTCGGTCGCCGTTTTACAGTGCGGAGTGGACGAGGTCAATGCTAGTCAGTTCAAAGAAGGGGCCGAGGATAGATATCTCGCAACAGCTGACGATGCAGGAGCTGTGTCGGTGATTGGTTTGCGAACGCGGAGATAGTTCAAGCGTTTCAGAAGCACGAGAACATTTGTTAGTTGTGTTGCGTTTCATTTGAAGAATGCGTGGGAAGTTTGGTCGGGCGGGTATCACGGTGGGATTAGAGCAGAGGGTCAGAAGTTGCCTGAATGATATTTGTTTGGAAGACATTCATGCCACATTTGTCAAAGAGAAATTATTGGCCGATACATGGGTGAAGTTCCGTCGTTTGTAATTACACCAATGTTTCCTAATGAATCGACACTGGATTTTTGGGTTGCTCCGAGTTTGTTAGACCAACGGATCTGGTTTCATTTCTTCTTGTCCCGGAGTCTGACGTGCATGGCAAAGACGACCGGCATTGTTCTGGGCGGTGCAGAACGGGATTCAAGTTTCAACGCGTGCCGGAAGGCAAAGTATATTATGATTGTCGCATGAATGGCCACCTCAAATTGAATTTTTTTTTCCCGCAACACTACGTTACTTTTCCCTTTCTCCCCTTCCCGCAACAGATATTCAACCGCTTCATCGGCATTCTTCGCCGCCAAACGCAGCTCTTTGTAACCGCCGCCGTGAAGAAACAACAGACGCACCACGTCCCACTGTTTGAATTCCGCGGCCGCACGTATTGCTCGATCATCATCAGCGTGAATATCCCCTCCTCTCTCCAACAAGACACGAACCGCTTCCAAGTGTAAGTGGACTGCAGCAGTACGCAATGCGCCGTCACCTCGAGCATGAATGTCTGCCCCATAAGCCAACAATAATTGGATTACTTCCGCGTATCCGCTGTAGGCGGCACTAATTAATGGTTCATCGCGCCGGTAATGAACATCCGCACCGTGTTCCAACACTATACGGACTACTTTGTGGTAGCCCTTCCCTGTAGCGTACATTAAAGGTCCCTCCTGGTCGGCATGCACATCTGCTCCGTTTTCCAACAGCATTTGAACAACTTCCGCATGCCCGTTCCTTGCCGCATCGGACAAGGCACGGCCATTATTCCTCGCGTCCACCCCTTTCTCCAACAACAGACGAACCATTTCCAGCCGTCCGTACATTGCCGAAGTCCGCAACGCCTCGGTCCCAAGGACATCTAAATTCGCCCCATGGTCCATCAGCAGACGAACCAGCTCCACATGTCCACAGGTTACCGCCGTTCGTAAAGCATAGTTATTATGGTGGTCTACGGGCATGCCACGCGCTTCCAACCACCACCGAACCACTTGACCGTGATTCATTTGAATTGCCCATCTCCAACAGTTTTCCGCGCCTTGCGCATTTAACCGCCAACCGGCTTCGCCCCACGCGAGGTCGTTCTCGGTGACGATGCGCGAGAGGGCCTTGTTTGCGCAGCGGATCGAGCGGCCAGCTGCCGGGTCACATCGTCTGACGATATTGGGGAATAATTCGAGAGGCAATCTGATTGGCATGAGGGGGTTGGGGCCCTTGCGAGGCAGCATACTGCCCATCCGCGTGAGTATTTTCGCGCGCAGCTTGGAGACCACTGAAACTCGCGTTTGGCCTGATTCCATTAGGCACATTTTACACCCGCAACTGTTCTACAATGTGGGAGAGGCATATCGGTGCACAAGTGAGAAGTGACTTACAAGAAGGGGGTAGACTAAGTTATCTGGATGCGAGAGATGCGGGGGATGCGGGGG